>JAAAKG020136869.1:0-35708 GCA_010014905.2 Druon quercuslanigerum
CCGGCCGAGAACCGTGATCGTCGACTAAAACTCAACTCAGATACGATTGAACATTTTTAATCGTATCTCGGGAATCGGTGAAGATTTTTTAAGTTTATTTGGCTTAAATTAAAGATAAAGTTTTAGGCTTGATGCCGTATAATTTTCAGATTTTTCCAATAATTTTCCTCGGTCATGCTAAAAGTTGAAGTCGAGGTACAAAATTTTAGAAAATCTAGATTTTTTTTTAAAACTTATCACGTACTGTATTCTCTTCAGAAGATAAAAGAAACATTTGTTTAACATTACTAGACGTGGAATTTAATAGGCTTTCCAACTGTTTTTTTAAACTACCCTGTCATCTTTTTTCGCTGAGTTATCGTGGTTCAAAGCCAGGAGTGATTTTTAATAGTGCTTTCGTCAATCGATCTCATAATTTCATATATAAAATAGCAGAAACACATTTTTTTAACCTTTGGAAAATACATTGGTAATATAGTTCGAGATGCCAACTATAGTTTCAAAATGGTCAGTCGTCGTTTAGAAACTTTTGTTCCCTAATCGAAAAAATAGGTGTGTTCTCGGCGGGTTAACGTACTAATTCGCCAATGTAATAATTGAAAACCACCCTTAAAGTTTATCCCCAGAAAAAGTTTTCTTTAATATCTCAAAAACGAATCACAATTTTTGTTAATCAAATAGATGTCAGATAATTCTAACAAAAAGCGCCTATTGCAAAGAATGTTTGATACCGAGGGGTAGCAGCTCTTTTTTCACAAGGATGTGTGTTTTTTCATATTCTTTTTATAAAGAAATTCTGAAATTAGCTAAATTTCACTGCATATTGTATTTTTATGAAGAAATGTAAAAACTAAAGTTGATAAGTTTTGCTATTTTTCAAAATATTTCATTGCAATAGCTGATTTATCCCTACAGATAACTTTCTGCTTTTCAAGAATTAATCGCAACGTAAGTTTTAAATTTTAATCTCGGAGCGCTTTTTTCAGTACTTTGATTAGTAAATTAATTACATTTTAACATGAAAGACATGTTCCGACGAGTATCTTTTTGTGAGGAATAAGTAAACGTTTCTTTAATTGAAAAATTCCAATTCATTCTTGGGAAATTAATTATAAATTACTGGGAGGTATTCAACACTCTTAAAAATAAAGGTGCTTACGTTATTTTTATTTTTATGACAAATATACGTCAGAACAATCGTTCCAAAATTAAAGTTTCAAACGTATGTTGCAATTAAGTTTCCATATAAAAAAAGCATTAAATCAACTGTACGGGTAAATCACCCCGTGCACTGATTTTTTTTTAAAAACCCCGAAACGTGTTAACTTCAATTTTCTTAATTACAGTACAATATACAGCAAAATCCAGCTGATTTGAAAGTTTCTGTATAAATACAATGCAAAAAAAAATCACATTCACCATTGTAAAAAATAAGGGTTGCAACTCTTCGGTATGAAAAAGTTGGTGCTAATCAGCGTATTGCTGTAAGAAATAATCTGACCTTTGTTTGCTTAAAAAATTCCGTTTCGTTTTTTAGATATTAAAGACAAACTGTTGTTGGGGCTAAATAAGAACCGCCAGCAAGTGCTTATAAGCTTTTCTAAAAATTTAAATTACATTCAATGTTTATTTTCAATTACCTTCAAAATATCAAAACCCAAGGACATACTTTGAAATCCTTTAACTCTTGATCCAGAGAATAATTTGGATTTTTATAGAATATACTAAATTTTCTGGAATAACTTTGAATGTTAAAGAATTTCCTGAAATATTGTAAAATTTCCTAAGTAATTTCTGGAATATTTTGGAAATTTTTTAATTATTTCATAATGGAGTTGTATACAGAATACTTGTTTGTAGTCTGACGCCATTAGAGGCATTCGATTTCTGAAAATGATAAAATAATATAAACGCATAGAAGAAACTCTAGGTTTGTTCAGAATTTAGTGAGTCAATCAATCAATCTGGGTTGCGGTGCAATGAATCAAAATAAAAAGATGAGGGGCATACTGGCCATTGTGAGGCGAGTACCATCGATCTTTCTGACGTGAACACGATAAGATAACGTGAAAACAAAAAGCAACCATCTGATTGTTTTAACATTCGCATTCTGGGCAGAATTGTTCCGTTCTTAAATATATAAGAAAAATGGTTTCATCTGTGGAATTAATTGGTTCAAAATCAAATTAATGAATTAAGATTTAAAAATGATTAATCGTGAAATTGATGTTGGTATTACCATAAGGAAAATTTTCTTTTAATTTGAATAAAAAGCGTACATTTTTAATAATATATCTGAGACATTTTTAAAATCATTTCTATAATTTTGGATATTTTTCTATATCAGATTAGAATTATTCTGGAACTATCAGTAATAAACAAATTCTAAAATAATAAGAGTTTAAAACATTTTAAAATAATATTTATTAATTCGATTATGAAATGGAATTGAACTTTTGTATCATTTTTAAATAAAAGTATGAAAAATTTCATACACAAATTACAAAAAATTAATACTCTTTTTTAGAAACAAGTTGAAATGGTATTATTTGTAATTGAAAACGTTCAAAGTTGAAAAATATTATTTTTAATTGAAGAATCTCGAAATTGTTAGATTTAGGATTAAAATTTAAAAAATAACTGCATTTCTAAATGTCAAATATTCAATAATTTTAGATTTGAATTTTGAAAACTGGATCATTTAAAATTTATAGGAATGGAAATAATATTATTTTGAATTAAAAGAATTTAGATTTTATAATTTAAAAATTCTTTTGTATTTAAATATTGTTTAATTAAAAGTGATGAAAATTTGAAAGCTTTAAAACCAAATAAATTCAAATTTGAAGCGTTAAGAATAAAACAACTACAAGCATCGTTTTAAAAATCCTCCTAATTGGGATCCTGAAACTAAGTCATTAAAAATTAATCATTCACAAATTTTGCATCTCGTTTTGTAAAATTCACTCATTTTGAACTGAAGCGCAAAATGAATAATTTGAAATCAATGATCAATAATATTAGAAACATAGGAGCTTTAATGTGCAGAAAAATGTTTATGTGCAGATGTTTGTATATAATAAAAATAATGGTATATAAAAAATGTGCCTCAGAGACTCAAGCGGTTAGGCGCTGGGAGCTCATGTTAGAGGTCAGGGGTTCGATTTCTGAGCTGTTATCCCTGGAAATATTTTCATATACTTTTACCAAGTTAATTACCAATTTTAATCGCAAAAAAAATCATTATTATCAAATATCTTTAAAATAACTAACACATTGTTGTCGAAAACCTGATTGTCTGTGACACTGCGTAATTATAAGATAAAAAAAATGCATTTCTAAATGTTTGTAAATATTATTGATGGAAGGAAACATTTCAGTTTTAAATAATTGTTTAATATTGAGAAGTAATTCTGTTTTTAACATTTTTCTATCACACTATGATTTCTAAACTTTTTCACATTTTTGAAAAGACAAAACAAATTAAATTATGAGAAAAACTTACTAATAATTTAACTTTTTAATAATTTTGAATGATTTTGAGATCGAGAACTAAGTTAATTCTTTTATTTTTTTAGGATATAATTTGTATTATTATGCAAACTCAGTTTTTTAGGGTTTCCAGAGAATGACAAAATATATTCTTAAGATTCATGGGAAAATTTCAAATGATTTTTTTCTTAACGAATTCTAAGTGAAAATTAAAAAAGATTACAGACAATTGTAAGTTATTTCCTAAAATTTTGAAAAAGAGTGTAAAAGATTTTAAAGCATAATTATGCCATAATAAATAATTTTAGAACAAATTTGGGTAAGTTTAAGAGATATTTAGAAGTTTTAAAACTTTTCAAAGATAATAAAATCTTAAAAGAGATTTTATGAATTTTGTAAGGTTTCAAGGAAACGAAAAAAAAAATTAAAGATAAAAAAACTAAAGATATCATTTTTAAGAGTTGTTAGAAAATTTTATATATAAAAATTAAATAATAAAAAATTAAATACAAAAACATAATATTTTATGATTTGTTGTTCTTAAAAATGAACTTTAAGGTAAAATTGCAAAAATTCCAAAAGATTTCCTTAAATTTAGAAAAGGAGTAGAAGATTTTGATTGCAAATGTTTCAATTTGGTAAGATTAAAAAATAAAAAATAAATCGAGGAAATTTCAGAAATATTTAGATTTGAAGAGATTGAAAAAGCAACAATTTTTTTTAAATTTCCCAGAAATTTTGTTACATTTTAAATGATTTAAAAAAATTTAAGCACATCTGAAATATACAATAATCTTTTCTAATTTTATCAAGATTCTTATAAAATGTAAATTTATCTACGTTTGAAAACAAACTGATAATAATTTAAATATTTGTATGACAATAACAAATATATAAAAAGCATTCATTGTTACATCATGATATTGTTTTATTTATTTCTACGCAGCACTTCATTTTAAAAACATTTTTACATATTGGGCAGTAAGCTTCTTAACGCCATGTAATGATTGGGTCACGTGACCAGATTCCTACCTTACCGACACTTTTTTTATTTCCTAACTTATTTTTACACAAAAGGATACATCGATTTAAAAATTATAGGTAATAAATAGGTCGCACTAAGGAAGGTATGTCTGGTCCTAAATTTGAATAATTATGAAAAAAGTTTTTTTTATGAATAATTTTTTTTGGCTTTCATAATTATTAAAATTAAGGAACAGATCCCCCTTTCTTATTACGTCCTATTTATTATCACAAATTTCGAATTCAATGTAGCGCTTTATGTGTAAATAATTTAGGACATAAAAAAGTGTCGGTAAGGTAGGAATCTAGTCACGTGACCCACTCATCACATGGCCTTAAGTCTGAGAGAAAAATTAGCTTCCTTATTTTTTTGCTTTCTATAATAATTATAGTTATTTTTAAATTATTTATTTATTCTTAAGTTATTTGTTTATAGTATTTACTAAATTCTTTAAGGCTCAACGTGCATCGCCTCTAATTTCAGAAATTCATACAAATTATATTCAACGCAACCACTTGTGAAGCTTCGCGAACGCTGTTTCCAAACATTGAAATTATTGCATCATATTGAGTGCATAAAATATGTAAACTCTGAATACGTAGCTTGCATAGCAAGTGCAATATTTCGTCGAACGAGTCAACTTTTACTAAAATATCAACTTTACCTTTTCCCCACAGGCAGATCCGTGCTCTTGATTGCCTCCACTTGTTTTAAAGAAGAAAAAGAAAAAAGACAGACAGTGAAACGTCTTTGGTAATATTAGCGTACTGTGAAAAATTTCTCAGGCTCAAGGAGCGTTATTTGCTTCTTATGCAGAATATACGGTGGGACTGTCTGTGTCTAACCTCCTGTTTACATACGGGTGCTCGTTTTTCTCTTGAAAAATTCCCCAACTCGAAATTGCATTCCATACGTTTGAACATCACGCGGGCTTATGGCATTCCACTACGACTTTTGCGTAAAACCGGCTGAAATTTCTCGACCAAATATGGTTGATAGACTGTAAAAAAAAACCCTGACGCTCGTTTCCTGCTCCTTGGAAAATGAAATTCAGCATTTTGCTTTTACAGTCCATTTTCACATTGCTACCGGCCCGGATTTCGGAGTCCTATTCTCATTATACAAGTATATTAGGAATACTATACGCGCGTCACAGCGCGCGGAAAGCATTGCATTATTGATTAGGTATAAGCAAATATAAAACAAGAGTACTCTGATTTTATTTTGAAAATTGTACAATTTAATTACTCAAAACAAATTTAAGAGGCATGGTTTTATTTTCTAAGCCAATTTTGTATATAGGAAGGAGCTTTAAAATAAGATATCTACCTACAAAATATTCAGTTTGTAGTGATTTTTCATTCTCTTCAAATCTTCTTAATCACTTCAAATTCTCAGATATACCTAGATTCATCTACATTCTCTCTCACTCTCAGTTTATGAAATTCCCAGAATATTTAGCACTCTGTGAAATCTAAGGACTTAAGAATTCAAAGTATTCAAAGGAATTCAGAACAGTTAAAGGAATTCAAGAAATTCTATGAATTCAGGGAATTCAGAAGAGTTGAAGGAATTCGGGGTATTTGCAGAAGTCCTGGAATTTTAGGAATTTAGAATTAGACAAGGAGTTCAGAATATTCCAAGAATTCTGGAAATTTGGAGGAACCATGGATTTTACAAAATTCAAAAAATTCTAAATATAAACTCCTAATTTAAAACAAGAAATGACATTTTTTTTATTTTATTCAAGAAAGGTCAGCATTTTTTATATCCAAAGCTATAAATTTGATAGTGTGCAATTCAAATAAAAAATTTTCAATTTTAAACGCTTTAAATTTGTAAGTAGTCGGTTTCTAAGTCGTGAAATTCATTAATTTTTTTTTAAACGATACTATTCAGGAGACTCTAAATTTATTATTTTGAACGATTTATGTTTGAAATAACGTTGATTTTGAAAATTTTCGAGCTCAAGCTTGATCAACATTATTAAAAAGATTTTAATTTGCAGTACTAAAGGATTTAAAAAGGGGAAAGTCATACAAACTTTATAAAATTTCAAATCATTCTGCTTTTTTATATGTAATAAACTAACAAGGTTAAAGACTCATTTGCGGAAACTAATATTGAAAGTCAAGAAGGTTAAAGGCTAATTCTTTATTTTAATTACATTAAGTAATGAAAAAATCTAAAAGAAAATTAAAGAAGCATGGCCAGGAAAACGTCAAATATATTTATTTAGCAGTATTTTTTAAAGAAAAATACGTTGCAGATGGTGGATTCAACGTCGGACTCACACAAACAAAACCTTTAAATCAACCTGTTTTCTGCTTAATTGTTAATCAGAGAAAGTCTGGCTTGCCAAAGAGTTCATAAAAAAATTTTCTCAAAAAGTTATTGCATTTTTTGTTCGGATATGCGGAGGAAAAAGAAGACTTATATGTTTATAATTTTTTTTGTCAATCTTTGCCAAGTACAGACACGGAAATTTTATATTGGAAACAGATTTTTGGTCTTGTATTGGATATCTTAAACAATTATGAACTGATTTGCCTGCAATTTTGTTAGATTCAATAACAAAATTATTAAAACTATATTTTCAACTATGATTCGTTATTATAAATAATTAAAATTTGAGTGAATTGATATTTTGTCAAGAGGAAGTAAAATTATAAATTTCATAATTGGGAAATTTTAAGTTTATTGCCGTTAAAAGTTATTATTAGTGGTTGTTTTTTTTCTTTATTCATAAATTATATTTGACCCTATTTTGGGATGTGAAGAAACGATCGTTGATAGTTGGCCCAAATAGTGAAATTTCTGACAGATTTGAATAATAACGAAATTGAAACTTCCCGGCAATGAATCATTTTCTACCGGAAATTGCAAACATTACAAAATCTCCTAAAAAAATAAATTAACCGACGCGAAAATTTTGTTGAATAGTAAAATTACTGAATCTGAACAATCTAAAAATTGTTTTAATAATAAATAAAATAAAAAATATGTTCACTAAACAAAGGTATTTTAGTTCTTATTTAATTTTTTAATGATTTCTCAATTGTTTAGTTTCGGAAATTTCCTTGCATCGTCAACTTTACCGTATCAAATATTTTATTATGACAGCAATTTTACGCCAGGAATGTTAAAATTCGGTAATATCGCTGGAATTTTTTAATATATATATTTTTTCTGAAGTTTTTTTTCCATGAAAGAAAAGCAATAGCATTTCTCTTTTATTCAAAATGAAGAACTGAAAAAAATTCCAATATTAATTTGTCTTTTTTTATTACTCTTTATCAGAAAAAAAACTATATAAAGAATAACCACAAGGTTTATCGATATAGTGAAGCCTAAACTCATTTAAATGCCCCTTATTTATTGCTGATACCGAAAATATATCAAATCTATGATACAATCGATTTAATCAATTAAAATTTTTAGTTAAGAATAGGAAAATTTTTACAGCTAATTTCTGTGACTTGATCACAAGATTTTAAATTACATAGGAAAACATGAAATTTTGAACAAAAATTTATGTAAAGCACGTAGATTTTATCATTTTATCTTTAAACAGACATATTAAAGTACAAAAAATCTAGTGTTTATAAAAATCATAACTTCTTGTGTGAAAACGTAAAAATAACTAATGAAGTAGCTGTTGGTATTAATTGGAACCTCGAAACTTGGATTCATCGTAGTTTTTTAGACTGAAAGATGTCTCAGTTAATTACATAGAAGCCCAGCTGTAAAGCCTTTAGTGAATGGTGTAAAAACTACTTTTTTAAATGAAGTCTTTCGCAATCTATATTCTCTCTACTAAACCAATACACTTAATTCCTGATATAAGAAGGGTTAAAGGCATGGGTTGTAATGGCCTTGAACCTTATTCTGGGAAATCTAAAAATAAACAGGCAGGGTCGCATAAACCATTTCTGTCGGATTTGGACGTATAACGCCACCTGATGCAACTAATGCGGTGAGAGTGCGGCCCTCATGCTGTTTGTCATGCTTGAGTGAGCGCCGTCTCTCTCTCGGTCCCGCAGCTCTCCTCATCACGAAATGGCCGAGGACATAAATTCTAGGATTATCGTAAGTAGTCAAATTTAAAAAAAAATCGATAATTTAAAGGTCATGTTTGTGTGAGTCCAGCGTGGAATCCACCAGATTTCAGAGTATATTGGACCGCATTCTGTATTGACTTGCAGTTTCAAGAGAAATAGATATGTAAAAAAAAAATTACTTAATTCTTGTAACAATAATAATAATAATAGTAACAATAGTAAAACAATAGTAATAGTAACAATAGTAATAATTACAACACTTAATATTGTGCCTCTCGCCAGTGAATACGATTTGCCCACAAAAAACTGGACCAGAGAAAAATGGTTTGAAGCAGCGATTCTCGAGCGAGGTGAATATTTTGCTGGCTCACCAATGTGTCTTTTTTTCTGCATTTGAATTTGAATCGAGCCAACGCCATGTCCGACTAAAAGAACGACTGACCTGGTTCTCAAATTTTAATCCGAAATTCTGGGGAAACGTAAATTAAAGCCAATGGATTGCAATAGTGTTTTGTCGATCCTAGGGTTGTCTTTAAAATTCCTATGAAAGTAACGGCAGTTCGTTTAATTCGATATAGCGAAGCTACCTCTCTGACGTCGGGAGTTTTCCACCGACAAAACTTTCTCCTCAATTTCTCCTTTTTTCTGTCAGTGCTGCCGCGTACGTGACGGTGCATTTACATAACGCCGCTGCAAATTGTCAATGCGGCCAGCTTTGAAAATAAAATATGCACTGCTGTTCCCCGCAACCGGTACAGGAGAGCGGTACCGGGACTGGGACGTGATTTAAGGGGCTGTGCAGACGAATAAATTTCGCCAAGTCCAACGTTCGGGGTAAAGGCGGGACTTTGCACACCACGCGAAAAATATACGCCTCGTGCGCGCTTTTTGCTGGGTGCAAAATATCCTACCTCTATTTTTTGTACCAAGGCTGTCCTTCCTTTATTTTTTCCCCTCCCTTTGCCTTCGAGAGCTTAGTCTTTTTTTATTTTATTTTTTTTTCAAAGCATCCAGCGGTGTGTTTACCCACGGTCAGTGAGTGTGTATAAAAGCAGTACAGAATTCAGTGTTAGTATGGGTGTATATATATATATATTTTTTTTTTTTTCGTTTATAACTTTCCATGTGTGGATGTCGATCAATGGAGGCGTAAAAGTGATGAGAAAAACCAAGTAGCGAAGTAAATAAAATGGATACTTCAAATCGTGCTTTGGATTCCTGTTCTCTATGTTTGTGCGAGTTTTTAGAGCGGAGTACTTCATTTATTGAAGAGCAATTTGGTTGATGTAAATTTTAGAGATGGTGGTAAATAAGAGGTGTTGTATTGCATTTTTCGCATTTCTGTTCAGAAAAGAGAAAATTAAAATGGTTTTTGTTTTTATTTCTTTTAATCAACTAAAAGTTGAACTTTTTATCCAGAAACATTAATTGAACTTACAAATATTTTTGAAACATATTTACCTCAACCTTGTGCATTGGGTTAAAACAAACTATAATTAAAATTAAAATGAGAAAATTTTTTTTCAGAAAAAAAATTGTCCTGACGACAAAATTTATTTTGTCCACATAGAATTTGCATGGCGTCTTCCTGGTGAAAGTACAAATTTAGCAAAGAATTGAAAAAAAATATGTGTTCGAGGTTTTTAAGAAAATTGACCTTTAATCTTTTTCGAAAAACCGCCGTCTGATTTTAAGCTTTAGAACGGTCTTGATTTAAGATTTAAACGAAAGTAGACCATGTCCAATTAAATTCAGCGTAGGATAATAGTTTAGAAATAACACGATTATAGGGCTGATATTTAGCCGTTAAAATACTGAAAATGAACTGCAAGTCAGAGAATGGGCTGAAATTCTGTCCTTCGACCGACTATTTTTTGATCGCAAGGCAGAATGTGAACTTAAATAAAGACCTGATCTGAATTTAAAAATCAGTTGTCAAGATTTATCGAATTATGTGATGAAATGAAATGTAAAAATAGCTTCTTTGTTTAAAATAAATGTACTTTAATATAGCTCGTTTAAATATAAATTGTAATTTGTATTTAAACCATTTCTATGATAGTATATTTATTTTAAACAAGGAAATTGGTTTCATATTTCCGTATTAATAAAAAAACTTTTTCTTGTGTTTTTTGTTTTGGCTTTCAATTGAAGCTTGAAGGGAGCTCAAAGGATGAAAAATTTAAGTACACACTGTATTTATTGGATGAAAATATATTATCTGGTATGATTAACTTCAGATATTGCACGTGTCACCTCACTCGACTCTTGTCTCATCATGAATTTTGTGCAAATGGCGTCGTATATCGGGAGCCGTGAGGGTGACATCACAACTTAAAACTTTCGAGGACTTAAAAATAGCTTCATTGCAGTAATTTTTTCAGCTCGAAGTATCTTCATCCTAAGGCAAGACAATTAAATCTGTCTTTAAGACCATTTAACTAAAATTCAACCCAATCAGTGGCTTATTTTTGTTTTGAGACTCAGGAGGAATTTTTTAAGTATTATTTTCATGATTAAATCAAAATTTTAAATTTTATTTTCAAATGTTAAATCAAATTTCAGACAAAAATTAAAACAAGTCCAGCATCAATTTTAGACTTTGTTTTTACTGTGTAATTAAGGGATTCAAAGATTTCAGGGGATTTTTAGAGATTAAAGAAAAATATATGGGATTGCAAAAAAATGCCTGAATTTCATACGGATTTTGAAAATTTTCATAGAACTTAAAAGTATTTAGGGTATTTTAACAAATTAAAAAAAAATATGGAATGATTTTAAGTGATTTTTAACGGCTTTCAGTGGATATAGAAACATTGTAAACAATTGATAATATTTATAAAAATTGCAAAGAATTTCAAAAGAATTAAGGGACTTTTTAGGATTTTAAATATTATTATGGGGTTTCAAAGAATTTCCTCCGATTTCAAAATTTTTAAAGGATTGCAGATGATTCATAAGATTTTACGATATTGAAAAATATTCCAAGGGATTTGAAGGGATTTCCGAGTTCGAAAGGATTTTAGAGGACTTTAAAAAAGATTACCCGGAATTTTTAAAAGCTTAACAAAACTTGATGGCATTTTTATAGATTTCAAGGGATTTGCAATATTTTAGAGTATGTACAAGGATTTCAAGGACTTTTCAAAAGAATTAAAAAATTTAAAGCAATTTCCCAGGATTTTATGATTTTATGGAATTGAGAAAATTGTTACGTTTATAGGATTTTATAAAATGCTGGAATATTTTTAAGATTTTAAGGGATTTTTAATATATTTTAACGGATTTGATTAAAATTTCCGAGGATTTCAATTATTTAAAGGGATTTCAAAAGAGCTTAAGGTATTCCATGAAATGATCCAGGATTTAGAGGGAGTTTCAACGATTTTATTGGATTTTAACGGATTGCAAAGATTTGAAGTGTTTTATAATATTTGAAAAGTAAGTTGGATTTTATATTTTTTGAACTAGTTTTACACGAGGTTTTCCTGGTATATATCATCAGTCACGGACGGTTATTTATCATGCAATCAAGTGATCTGCTGAGAGCAGGGTGCCCGGGTATCTGTGACAAAGGCACGTTTTTACCCCATCATTGGCGGACTGGGTTGCAGTGAAGTGAACGATGGGGGGGGGGGATCTACAGCTGAAGGTGGGTTCCGAACTACCAGAAACTCGGTTAAGGGTACATAGAGAAATTTCCAGAGGTACCGGGCTCTTGTAATAATTTGTTAATAATAATGTAATATGTAATTTAATAATGTAATGTATTAATGTAATACTATAAATATTGTAATATTAATTATTATTAATCCCTTATTTAATTTCATGATCTTAAAAATTATTAATTCTAAGAAAGCCTTAAGAACTGTAAACTTCATATTAGTTTTATCTGTTAAAAGAAACTAGCATAACAAACTGATAATTACAAAATTAGTAACGTTTAATTTAAAAAAGAAGAAACTTAAACACAAATATTTGCGAATTAAAATTTTTCAAGTTAAACTACTTAAGTTTTAAGTCCTTAAAAAATTAAAATATTTCAGAATTGCGTATTCAAAACTACAATTTTAAATTGAAATTATAGAAAATATTTAAGATGATAGAAATTATTGGCAAATATATCTTGTATTATCAAATGACATTCAAAGCTTCATGACAGATTTTATTATTTAAAAATGAGATTTCTATGAAAAACAAATTCACTACCATTTTTATCGGTTAAAATTAAAGAATTGTATTCATGGCACCTAAAACAATTACCTATAAAATTACTTATTTTAAATACTAATTCTAATTAAAAATATGCGCACGAGTTATTAATGTTCTGGGTAGGAAAACATAATATGTATATATCCATGTATGTATCTTTGGTGTGAATGTTTAACAGAGCAAGATAATAAGATATACAAACTTTTCCCGGTCGCCCACTCAAATACAAATATACGTTCACGATAAAGTAGTAGTAAAGGCCCGTGCACGGTCAGCCGTGCTTGTTTCTGTTGCAGTTGCAGCGGTTTGCTCGCGGCAGTGCACTGATATGAAATTCCGAGGAAAAATAATGTTCTCGATAAGACGAGTACTCAGACGTATTTTTAAGATGAGAATGTTACTTAAGTTTTCCTAACTACGGTATTTGTCATATATTTTCGGTACGATCAGCGAAATTAATACTAAAAATCACTGATGATTTTGAAAACGTGATTACTCGTTCAAGAATGGAGAGAAAACTTTTTTAAACATCGTGAAAAAACCGACGAAATTACGCGTCGATTGAACACTGGGAGAAATATTTTAGAGCGTTTAGAGATAATATACCATGTGAAAAGTTTTTTAAAAAATCAAGAATTTTTCGAATTTTTTACCTCGACTTCAACTTATGGCATGACCTAGGACAGTTATTGCAAAAATCTCAAATTCATAACACTTAGTCTTCAAAGTCTCATTTTTACTTTAAGCCATTAAAAGTTCAAAAACCTTTACGGGGTCTCGAAATACGACTAAAAAATTTCAATCCTTAAATGTCATGTTTCAGTCAGCTATTACTGCTGTCGACCGCGAGAGCGATGGTTGCCGCGAATTTCTCAGATTTTGTTTCTTAACTTCTACTCGTGATGTGACTTAGTATACTTGAGGGGAAAAACTGAAATTGACCTGTGAAATCTCGTCTTCAATTTAAGCCAATAAAACTTAAAAAATATTCAGGTTTTCCCAAGAATGACGTAAAAAGTCCAAGCGTGTATGCATCGAATCTCAGTCGGTAAGCACCACAGCCGGCTAGACTTGCTGCTAAAAGTGACTAAAATTCGGCGCAGACACACTTGGACATTTTTAGTCGTATCTCGAGAACCAGTGAACATTTTTAAGTACTAAGTGTTCTGAATCGCAACCGAGAGAGGGGTATATATGTATATTAATAGGTATCTATATTTCCTCCTAGTACGCCTAACTCTCTTTCAAACTTCCGGGAAAGCCAAAAATTAACTGACAATACAAATTCGAGCCGCGAATCACATTATAAGCTTTGGAAAATCTGAATTTTAAAAGTTTCCAAGAGTACCAAAAAAGTTTCTTAAGATTTATGAAAAAATGCAATGATTTTTAATTTAAAAAAATAGTTTCAAGAGAAAATTTCAAAAGATTGCAATAGATTTCCAAAAATGTCGCAAATGAAAAATACGATGTTTTAAAAGATTTTTAGAAGGTTTAGAAATGTGCACTAAATTTTCTTATAAATTTTAGAAAAAACTATAGCTATTATATTTTAAAAGATACTTAGAAAGATTAGAAGTTTTAATAGGGTTGAGAAATAATTTTTTGAAAATTTTTCAAAACATTTGAAAATGCAATGTAAGATTTTGAATATATCGACAACAAATTTCGAAGCTTTTTAAGAATTTTGAAAGCAAATTTTTGAATACAAAAAGATGGGTATCCATAGACATATTAAGTGGCAGTATTGTATTTTCATCATTTAATAAAATTTGGTGCTTTTATCAATTTGGAAGTAATTAAATGGCTAAATGACTGGAAGAGTGGAAAATTTACTGAAAGAAACAGTGAAATATCCATAAATTAAAAATCATTCGTCGGGTAGACACACTATTTATTTGTTTAAGAATCGCTAGATGTAGAACTGCTCTTGGAGAAAAACTGCTATACAAAAAAATGTAAAAAAAAAATCAAAAATGGCAAATCAATGAAATATAGTTTACTGGAGTTTCAGTATCTTATTATCAAGGCAGTTTTTCGTGCTTTTCTTCAGCTTAATCTTGATCACATTCAACCTCTTTCTCCAGTTCTTTATATGCATAACCAGATTATCTTTCTTCAGAGCGACTAACCATCATCAGAATAATTTGAATTTTAATTAAATCGACTAGCACAAGACATAATCCCCCTTTGTCCCCATTCCTTGAATTATCATCCTCAATTCCGCTCAGACACACAAATTGAATTCTTTTCTTTTTTCCCGCACTCTCGACTATGTTTCATATGAATTCATCAAAAGTAAGCAAGGGTATCCTAGAAGTTTCATTGTTGCACCATTCTTTTTTACAATCCCGGCGCTGGTAACAGCAAATTTTCTGACTCCTGACAGATACGCTCCTGTTGTCCGTCAAATGAGCAACAAATAACAGACTATTGTTGTCTGTTGAGCGAGCAATAGTGTGCACTGCGCGCAAACGAGAGTTTGCGCTTAACAATAGATCAGCGGTCCAGGACAGAACTTTTCAGGCTCGCAAAACAATGCCAAGAGACGGGCGACAGCCGGTTTAATTAAACGCATCGTCAGCTCTGTATGGCAACACGCGATGGGCTAGGGGCCCACGTACTCACCTCTCAATCAGTATACGTGCTGTGTGCACTTGGATGTGTACGTGCACCAGTGCGAATTGAAAGGATGGTGTGCCGTCGAGATAAGTAAAGGAGCCAAAATCCGTACGGGCCTTGTTATAATGCATGTAACGCTTCACAATGAGCAAAGGTTTAGAGAAGCGGTGAGAAGTGGTCAGTTAATTAGTGCAATATCTCCAAATTGGTCTAGGGGAAACCAGTTCGAGGTGGATAGAAAAACTTTTAAAATCTTAATACTGATTAATGTTGAACAAATGCTATCATGCGAATTATATTAGCCATTTGACCTTTATTTTTTCATTTTTAAAACGCTCCAATTTGATTGAGTTGTTTCTATTCTCGTACAAAGTGAATAATAACATTTTAATCAGTTTCCGAAGGAGATTGTCCATTAATTCATGGGGCAATACTCTACAACTGTAATTCCAACAAAAAATGTAATTTATACAATGACAATCTTTAATATATTATAAAAATTGTTCGAGCTCCAAGCTGTGACGTATTTAACATTCAACCATGACTTATTAATTTAAAATATGTTTGGCTAGTAGCAATTACTTGTTTGGTTTCATAAAATAAAAGTAGAAAAATGACTTTGATATACAAGCCTTACCTGTCAATACTTTATTCAACTTGTACCGAACGAAATTTCTCATTTCATAGGTTTGAATCCCAGAGTTTAATGAATCGAAGGAACCAGTGAAAGGATATAGTAACCAATTTAGTTCTTCTTTTAGATTCTTACGTATCTCGCATCTTTTGGCGTAATATTGGAATTTTATATTTTCTGCATATTACTTACGATAAATAAAAACAAAATTACGAGTCCTATTGGAAAATGGTCAAGACATTTTGTAGGATTTTTCAAAAGCTGTTATTACTCTTTCAGACTTTGTTCGTACTTTACGACGTTTGGTTCAAAATTTGAATGTTGTGGTGTCAAGCTTCTGGCAATTCTAATGCTTTCTTAATCATAAAAGACAAGAATCTAATAAATTATTACAAATTTGCACCTCTTTTTTGAGCGAATATCTTTTTTCTATCAATTTGTTTTCGTATCTCTTGTCGATTAAAATGACAATTACGTGTCCTATCAAAAAGTGATTCATAATACATTAGTAGATCTTTTTCGGGTAAACAATTTTTGTTAAATAATTTTTTTTGTTACTTGTTTCGTTTTTCCACAAACTTTTTTTTTATTTTCAATGTTATTTTTCACGAATAAAATAAAAAGTACGCGTGCTATCAAGAAGTGATTATGAACGAATTTGTAGTTCTTTTTTGGGATACAAATTTTTATTAATTCAACTTTTTACGTATCCTGCATAGTTTGACCGCAAAATGTAATTTTGGATTCTTTTTTGAGCAATAAAAATTTGAATCTTGTAGGGCTTTAAAAAAGCAATGTTTTTCTTCTTTTGACATTTTTTCAAGTTTGTTTGGCTTACAATTTTGATTTTCGTATGATTTTTAAAATTTTGAAAATTTTGTAACTCTGAGAATTTTCTTTTTATCGAAAAAAGATATTAAGATAAACTGTGCCAAAGATCGATTTGTTCCGTTCGTTTTTTAAAGACTTCTCGTGTTTACAGACGGGCAGGCGGACGGACAGATAGATAAGCTGAAAACTGTGGTGTTAAATTTTGGATAATCCTAATACTTTCTCAATCATAAATGATGAGAATGTATGTAAAAAGAAGTTCTGAAAATTTTCCGGCCATAACATTGTTGTGGCGACGAGAATTTTGTTTGAAAAAATACATTTTTTTAATTTCTCTCGCATACGATGCAAGACATCATAATCATTAGTGCGTTTTCAAAAAATACGTACATAAATTACGTTAAAATAATTAATAAAACTAATTTTAATAAAATAAAAAATCAAATAATTAAATATTTGATAATAATGTAAAATTAATATAAATAAAATTAATAAGGCGAATTGATAAACTGTAGGTGAATTATTATATAAATTTATGAATTTTTTAAGTTTAATAAAATATGTATTCATTATATAATTGTATACTTGTACTTACTATACAAAAATCTTTCTTTGATATTTTAACAGTACTATTAATTCATACAGCAACAATAAAACCTTAGTTCATGAAAACATTATTTAAAGTTTACTCTACATTTAATTATGTGGCTAAATTCTAAAAAATCTGATAGCTTTTCTAAACATTTTTAAACTCAGTTTTCTCAAGGCCATTGTTTTTAATTATATTTTTTCGACGTTAGTGCTAACACGGTGCATTTACCGCAAAAGAATTAATCTTGTGTCCGCGGTATGGAAAAGAGAAAATTGGATTTATTTTTCGGAAAATAAAAACTATACTGTTTTGCAATAGCGATATGAGATACGAAAAAAGTCGAAAAAGAAAAGTCGTTCTACTTGGAAACTTTTAAAGAAACGTTTCTGAGAACTTTTCTCTATCTTGCCTTTTTTTCTCGAAATTTTTGCTCAAATATTATATGAAGAATACTTAAAATTTTTTAATTGTTAAACTTGGAAGCAATTTAAATAAAGACAATTTTATTCTAAAGTTCATTAATTTAAGTAATTTTATTACTAAACATTTGAAACTAAGATCTAATTAATTCTATAACTACAAATGAAAATTGAAAATTTATACGTAATATTAAAAATCGATGAATTCCTTGAATTCTTCAAATACTTTCAATTGAATGAATTCCCTTAATTCTCAAAAATCCCTGACATTCTCTGAATTCCTACATGCCTGCAATTTCTTCAATGCTTTGAATATTCGGAATTCATTTAACTTCTTGGATATTCTCTATTACATAAATTTCTTGAATTCTTACAATCGTCTGAATTCCTGAAATTCTCTCAATTTCCTGAATTCCTTAAATGTTCTCACTTTTTTCATCTTTGAATTCTTCTATATTCCTAAAACTTTCCTAATTTCCCGGATAAAGGTAATTTTTAGAATTATTTGACATTTTTGAATTCCTTAAATGCTTCTGAATTCTTTGAATTACTTCGGAATTCAGGAATTTCTCAGAATTGAGAACATCTAACGAATTCAGGGGATTACACGAATTGTAGGAATCCCGATAATTGAAGGAATTCCAAGGATTTCAAAATAATGCAAGGAATATAGACGAATTCAAGGAACTCAAGTGAATCAGAGAATTTAGAGGAATTTAGAAGCTTTCAATGAAGTTAATGGAATTCAAAAATAATAATTTAATGCTGATACATACTTGAAAATTGATTATATCAAAATATAATAAATTTAAGTTTAATTCCTCCACAGTGAATATAAAACCAAGCCTCGCAAATTATTTGTTGCCAGTGATTAAACTGGGCAATTTAAAAATAAAATCGCATTTTTTTTATCTATATATTATTATTTGGCAATATAATTTTTCTCATGCGCTTTAGAGCGCGTAATTGCTAGTTTAATATAATATTTTTGCGTTTTCATATTAATTTGATTAAATATATATTTTTTAAGTTTGAACTAATTGTTATTTTCTTTTTACTTTGTATTAGAATTATTAGATCATTATTATGTGTTTTTTTTCTTATTGTTGAACATTTTATTGTATTGCCTTATTTTATTTGATAATTCAATATGTCGAAATGCTCATGCAGGAGAGCTACAAATGAGTTTGTAGCGTAAATGATTTTACTCTCTCTTTGTTAGTTCTACTTAATCTATCTTAAGAATCGAAATACTATTTTTAAAATTTCAAAAAGTATCGTTTTTCAAAAGTGCCCCGTATAAACATTATTTTACAATTTACACTAGTTTTTGGACAACTGGACGTAACTTACTTAAACATGCTTAAACAGAAAAACAGCGGTATCATTTTTGTTGCAACTCAATTTCTATGTTCTTAAAAGAAGATTTTTTTCTCAAAATGAGAATACTTTGAATGTGAAACTTGAATATTAACTTAACTACATTCTCATTCTTTGTTGTCTAATTTTTGTTACAACTCAAATGAACACGGAATCGGCGTACTATTGAGGATCGGCGTTTTTATGGGTATTTAAGTTTATCGTAATCATATTTCCTTACACAAAAGAAAGTAATAATGACATAATTGAGAGGCAATAATGTCAGCTGCATTCATACGTGAAATTTAAAGTAGCTCCTTTGTTATCCTTTGAAAATAGAGCTTGCAGTTCAAATAAGCATTCAGGCAAAAGGGGCTTGTATAGACGCGGAAATTGATTATGGTGAATCCGTTGGAACGCTTCAGATCTATTATATATGCAACAATCCTATCTGCACATGTCGGTATGCGATAAATTCGTGTATGATAATGCATATATGGGGGCATAGGTTCAAGAAGGTCAAATCAAAGCCTTGCATACCTGTGTGAGTGTGTCCTTTGCGCATATGTGACGAATTTACCACAGTGCTGCACTCAGGATTATCAATACTGACCTAATTTTCCACAACCACCTGTCCTGGGCTATGCAATATTTTCCATGTGTAAGTCCATTTCCGATATCCGAATATCATCTTCCGGTATGCGTTTCATATGTAAGCCCCTCCAGCTACTGAATTAATAGCGTGATTCTTTTTCAACTCTGTCAGACATTTTCAAATGTAAAAAAAGTGAATCAAAAGTTGTACTTTTTCCTTAAACTTTCCGCCCGAGTTTTTCTTTAGATTTACCCATCCGTGAAAGCAGGGTTTCTAATTAAAAATTATGAACTCACGAAAGAGTTTGTTCTCTAAAGTTTTAAGGCAAAGTGTCACTTAAATTAAGTCAAAAAAATATTAGCAAGTTTCGCGAGCTTTCTTTTAAGATCCCTATTCTTTTTTGCGGAAGTTCATGAGCCCGGGTTTATTGAAGCAAATTTATTCTGTGAGTCTATTTACTTTAGGGTCAAAGGCGGAGAATAAAGACAAAAGCTGAACGAGTTTGCGAGTCACTTAAATACCGCAGCCTTCTACCTAAGAAATGAGGAGGTGCATTGTGATGAATGAGGTGCAAAAAGTATATACGTAGCTTTAAGAATTCTTTTCCTTTTTGTTATAGGAATTATGATTCAAGAATATTATTGTCTAAGCTCAGATTAATAATATGCTTTTATAATTTATTACCAATTTTCTTTCCTTTTGTGATATTCCAAACAAAAATATATAATATATATATATATAAGGTGATAAATACACTAAGAAAGAGGTTAGCTTGGGCGAACAAATGATTGGTTGTTAGAGAATCAACAAAACCATTTGATTGACACAACCAAATTATTTTGTTGGACTCTTTGGTTGATTAAACCACAAATTTTTGTATGCTCAACAAAATTCTTTTGCGAGCTAAATTAAACATTTTTTTGATTGAAAAAATACATTTTGTTTAAAAAGTGAATCGATTCAATAATATGCATTCAATTTGCAAAGATAATAATTAATTAAAATTTATCTGACATCAGTCATATTGAAAACTGGGGCTGCGAACATCTGCGCAGGCGTGGTTACGTGTTTGGTACGAGCAACCAAGTTATTTGGTACAAGTAACAAACGGTACTTAACGAACACTTTTGTTTAAGACCAATAAAATTTAAAATTCAAAGTTTCATTTCATTTTAAATGGTTCAGTTTGGGGTTTGAATAGTTCCATCTGGGTTTGAAATGTTAAATTTTGCAAACAAAATAAATTAAGGTTTAATCTTTCAACTTTAGGTGCTTTAAATTTTAAATCATAAAATGCTTTGTTATGGAAGCTTTTAACGTTAAAAACATTACTTTTAAAGTTATGCTTTTAAGCATTAATTTTTTTATTGAACACTTGATTTAAAATTCTAATTTATCAAAAGCTTAAAAATAAAAATCGTTCATTTTCAAAATTTTCTTATTTACAATAATTTAATAATTCACAATAATTTATAATTATGTTTACAATTTTTAATTATTAAATCAGCACAGGATTTTGTGAAAAAGCTGCCTAGGGGAAACCTGCCTGCAGTGGATAATATAGTTTAAAATAATTGTTTACGAATAATTGCGCTTTAAATAAATGATTATCAATCTTCATATTTTGGATGTCGAAGTTACCACCAGAATGTTCATCTGAAACTCTTTTTACCCTTCTTTTTTTCTGTGATCACATTACACAAGAGAATCGGGAATTTTGGTTCTATCCTTTCAATATTGATTATTAATCTTAAATGCATTGCTAATATTTTATATTCTTCTTCATATGATAATTGAGTACGAATACCAGCACTGGCACTCTGAAACTAATTTATGGATATCTCTGAGTGAAAATTCACATCAATGGAGTGTAGTTGGGTGGAAATAGAGAGAGAGTATGGGAATTTAGTTGGACGATTTACTCATCTCTAGTATATGTAGCTTCACTCTCCTAAAATGTTGAATCTGGTTGGGCAGTACGTCATCGTTGTGTACCTCGGAGGCAACTGTCCGCGAAACACATGCAATATGGATTACGCTGCATTACGGTTGTTACGGCCACTGTTCTCGCTAGCATCATCGCATCGTGGTCAACTGGAAACAAGTCCAGTGGTAAACGTCTTGAGAACCTTACAATCTCAAAATGCTGAATGGAAATCCAAAATAACCAGCCTATATATATATATTCTACTATACATTTCAACCACTATTAACCTAATGACTATTAGTTCCGGAATATTAGTACTTTAAACTTTCAGTGTTTAGTTCTTTTAATTTTCTAATTTATTAACAAGATGCTATCAATTTTCTATTAGCAGAGGTTCTAAAAGATACTTTATCGATTAAAATAGCTTAATAAATGAACAATAACCTTTAACCTTCGATTTCTTACCCCTGGCCCATTCACCCATGTCATTTGACTCTTAACCTTTGATTTTTTACTCTTAATGTTCGACTTATAGAATTTACCATTCAGGTCTTACTTCTGAAATCTCATCTTTAAAAATTGATCCCTCTAGTCCTTTTAAACATATAGAATTTGACCCTCAACCTTCGATCTTTGAGTTTTTTTTCAAATTTGAACACTCTGATCATTTTAACCATATTGAATTTAGCCCTTAACGTTCGATGACTTTTATGTTTGGTATACAAATTTGACCCTTGAAGTCTGACTCGTGACCTTTGCTTTTTAGAATTTGATCCTTCTGATCCTTTTAACATTAGATTTCTTACTTTTCACGAATGACTATCACATTTGACTCTTGACCCCTGAATATAGACCACTGATCTTAAAACTTGTATCCCCCTGTACCTTTTAACCATATGTAATTCGAACCTAACCGTTTGAGTTTTGACTTTTCATGTGTCAACTACACATTTTACACTTAATATCTTACTCTGGACTTCTGATCTTTAAACATGGCTCCCTCTACACATTCAACCATATAAAATAGAATACCTAAACTTTGGTTTTCGACTTTTCTTGTATGGCCTTTAAATTTTAACTGCAGATCATTAAAATTTGATCCACTGACCCTTGTAACCGTATGGATTTAACACTTAACCTTTGATCTTTGACTTTTCTTGTATGCCCTTCTTACTCGACCTTTGATAGCTTAGTCTTGAACTTAGATCTTTAAACTTTGATCCCTATGATTCTTTTCACCACATGGAATTTGACACTTAACCTTTGATCTTCGATTCTTCATGTATGACATTCAAGTCTGAGTCTTTACCTCTGGTTTTTAAACTTCTTTCCCTCTGACTCTTCTAACCATATTGAATTGAGCGCTTCACATTTAATCTTTGACTTTTCGGATATGACCTTTACATTTGACTCTTAACGTCTGACTTTTTGACCTCTACCCTTTCAACTTTGACCTCTGTCCTATCTTTTTTTAAGGCACTTGCTGACTTCTTCCGGGGCTGATCTTAAAGTATCTATATTAGAAAAAAATTACTTTTTCTCTGCTGGATATACTTTTGAGTTTCTTTTGGTTTCCAGGTTACACGAGCTCTTTCTTGCTATGTCAAGAGGTGAAGCTTTAGCGAGGAATATCGAAAATCTGCTTGGGACGGTCGGGTCAAACAATGGGGTGGACAATAAAAGTAGCATGGGACCACAGTTGGCCACTTCTTCTCGAGTGAAATTCCGACTCTTCTGAACTTCTCTATGAATGCTCTCCATCGGAGTCTATCTTCTACTATCTTTTTTCTCAATCGAGCTCTCTTCGTCAACGAAGCATCCCTTCCTTATCGATTCCAGAATGCTAACTTCGTCTGGAGTACTTTTATTTCCTTCTTTTGATTCCCATTGTGGAACTACTAGCTAAAGTGGTAAATCTTGTCCGCCAACTAGGCGTCTGGTGACTAAAGTTGATAGCGGTTTGTGGTGGTTTGGTAAAGTTTCAAACTTCCTTGGTACATCTCGATCGAATTCTGCGCCGCCAGTGTCTGACTTGGCGCGCTCACAGATATATGCGAGCATAAGGAGGAAGCGTGTGGGAGGACTCATGTAACTTTGGTAACGTGCCTGTGTAAGGGCCAGGACCACGGATACATAATGCAAACAGTTTGGGCCAAGCCCGGTCACAAGTTTAACTTAGTTTTCTGTGATGGTAGAGGTAATTGCATTTACTCTGACGTCTGCGTCGCTGGCTTTCACGCGATTCACCGCACCGGCTGCAAAGCGTAAATGAAGATCCACCCAAATTTTGCCGCTTAGTGACCGAAGCAACTTTTCGGAGGGTGTAAGCGTAACCACTACAAAATTTCAACTAAATGACGCAGTGGGAGCTTCCACTTTAACAACACGGAAAGTGGTTAATTATTGAGTGCTCTCACTATTTGGTTTTACAGAGCAGAGAATAGCAAATAGGTAAATTACTCTCCACATGAACCTGTTAATATATTGCACGAGAGAAGAATCTATATTTCTATATTTTAAAAAGATCTCGCTGCTGCCGCTCTTTCAGGAATCAAAACCTTTTCTAAATGCCTACTAGACCTCTATAATTTTATTACTCACCCAGCCTCCCAAAATGTCTGCTACTTTCCTAACCTAACCCCAAATAACCTCTACCTCCCTAAGTGCTTCCCATTCTCCTTAAAAACCTGCTACCTCCCTAACTGCCCGCCCAAGCACCCTAAATGTCAGCTGTCTTTCTAATTGCCTAACGAGATTCCTCGAATATCCTCTATTTTCCTAACGGCATGCCAACCTAACTATGTCACTTGAAATCACTTGAATTCATTTGAAATCACTTGAATTCTCTTGTGATCTCCTGAAATATCTAAAGTTATTTGAATTCACACTAAGTCACTTGAACTCATTTGAATTCTCCTGAAATTTCTTAAAATTTTCTGAAATCATTAAAATATCCTGAAGTGTCTCGAAGTCAGAAGTAGTTTGACACTTAATCGGTCGTGTTGTCCAGATTAATTATCCGTTATTTTTTCATTTTTTTGTATTATTTTTATTTATAAATCATAAAAGCTAATTAAAAATCGGGCTCGGCGTAAGCGCGATATCTATTTTTTTTATAATTTGAAACATTTATGAAACTCTGTCAACAGTTCGAGGTTACTGGCAAAGGTTAATGAAACATATTTTTGCAATGAATATTTAAATAAATAATAATAATAAATAAATAGCATTTCAATATATTCATTGAGGCAGATAAGTAACTTTTAAATCAATTAAAAAATCTTACAATTTAAAATAGGCAAATTGTTCAATATCACTGAATCTACATATCAAATTCAAATACAGTGAAACTCGGAGACTGTTCCGGTTTCGGGGATGGCGGTGGTGGGGGACAATCCCGAGAGAGTGCCGCTTCGGATGAAAACGCTTTTGTTTGTTCAACCCTGAGTGACTACCGCACACTTCCCCACAGCTCAGTTTACTCCTACCTGTGGCGCTGCGTCAATTCTTTGGAGGGATTTATACAGGGGCGTTATATCCGAGTTTGTCTGGGTTTTATTTTGATTAATGTACTTATTAATCACAAAAAATCGAAAGCAAAAAGACATTCTGACAATCAGTGCATGTTTCTTTAACAGTTACAAAAATACAATTTTGTAAAATTTGAGTGTCAGTATTCTAAACTTAATAGCATTTGAAATGGAAAATTAGAAGATTTAAAATTTAAAAATATTTAGAAAAAAATCGTAATTGTATTATTTATAATTTTAAGTGTTGAGAATTGATTATATTTTAACACAAACATTAAAAATTGTACGATTATTTTAAACTGAATAATATTTTCAAATCAGATATTAAAACATTGCAGAAATATATTTAAATTCTAAAGCCTTTAGCCTAAAAATTAATATTAAAATTCTTCGAAATGAAAAATTTTGTATTAAAAGCGTTCAAAAGAAGAGGCTGTGATTTACTAATTTTATACTAAAGGACTGAAAAAATCAATAAACGTAAAGTTCGATTCAAAACCAAGCATTGAAAACTAAAAAATAATTCATTTAGCATTGTTTAATTTAAAATTTAAGGTTTCAAAACTCAAAAATAAAGACAATTTTGATTTATTTTCGAAAATAAAGAATTCTAAATTTAGTGCAACCAGAATTTGAGTATTCAAAATAAATTTTGAAAAAGTTTAGACTTTTAATGTAGCAAGGTTTGAGAGAGCAAAATCCATAATTATATATGCTTAGAATTTATAGATTTCCTACTTCAACAATGGAAAATTAAGATAATATTCCTCAAATTAACTCTTAAAAAACGAAATCATTCAAAAACAAGAAATTAAACACTGAGTTAATTTTAATTTTTGATGTTCCAAATTTAAATTTTATACTTAATGTCTTCCATATTAACAAAATTGACAAGAATCATTATTATAAATCCAATTATTATACTATTTGAATTTCTTGTTTTAGAAATCTACGAAAAGAGCGTCAATATTTAGAATAATCCTATCAAGTTACCTACATTCAATATCTGAGGATACATTCAAGTAATAACTAGGTCAACAGGAATATGCAATACGTAACATCCTGATGCATAATTCGGGCGAAGGAACTACAACGATATATTCGAAGCCCCTTACAAATAAGTTGACTTTACTTCTAAATAATATTTGTTCTATTATTAAATAAACGCACCTATTTTCATCATTAATTTATAAAAAGAATTTTTTAAAATCATTAAATCTATTTTAAAACCCTAATAATGAGTAAATTGTATTTTTTTCAGTACGTATAAAAGACACAAAAGATTATTTCCTTTGTTTATTAGGAATCATTTGAAATTCCTTATAAAGTAGATTAAATAATTGTCAAGTTCTTAAGCCCCATTGATTTGGACTTTCCGAAAACAAAGTTTCCTTCTTCTTTTTGTCAATAATCCGATCGCCGAAATAGTATAATGCATTAGCAAAAGTCGACACTCCGAATGGGACTTTTAAACAAAGTTAAATTAGTTAGCAGCACTACAGAAACCTGCACAGACCTTTGAATCATAAACCAAAACTTGGCGGAAAGTAATGCAATTTCAGATTAGGACCGTTTGACTGCGCTAAATCAATTAGCAAGTCGGATTGCCTCGAGGAGTTTCCTGGTGCACTACCAGTGTCCGAAAATTATGTCAGATCTATTTTCTGGCGTTTAACATTATTAAGAATTCGATTGTAAATGTCCTTTTATCATTAATAATTATACTGCCCTATATGACTTTTGCGAATAAGATGGCACCTACTGTTTCCGAATGTATTTTTCGTGCTGAACACTAATCTGGATACAAGAACTTTCTATTACGTCACGTTTTTGAGAAAATAGGGGTTGCAACAACTAAAAATGGTGTTTTTAGCCATTTAAAAAAAATGGTAAAGCTGAACCATGACGTACTACAAACTTCGCTAAGATCAGAAATTAAAGGCTGAAACAAACCATTTCAAATGAGCCGTATGCCAAATTAATCGCATACGCCCTTAGAGCGGGGGGTGTGTTTTTGTGTAGGGATGGATAAAGAAAATAAAAACAGAAAGAATTTTAACATACTTACACCCACGGCCAAGCATAATAAAATGTGCAGTGCTTTCAAAGATTTTAAGGGTCGCTGATTACGTTTAAAAAATTTTTAATGGCGAATCCAATATGGCGGACCAATTTTTTTAAATTTAATCGAATTCGTTTCAAAATCAGCGATCCTTAAAACCTTTAAAAACACTGCACATTTTATTATGCCTGGGCATTTGAAAATTAACACGAGAAATTGTTGCCAATCCCAAAAACGGGCCAGGCCAAGCGCAACACTTATCAAGCTCGCTCTGATGTTGCCATTAGCACGAGGGGCTCGTGAGAATTCACGAGCAGGCAGTGTGTTGGCAACTGTGGCTAGTGCTATGAAAAAAAATTATTTTAACGCTAACCGCACGAGTCATAGTTTATCCGTGTAGAAGGCATGTGCATGCAAGTGGGGACTGGGAATTAATGAATTTGAAGATTATTATGTATAATATTTCTCATTCTTTTAAATCTTAATATTTTTTATAATTTTCCTCCATTTTGCTGTGAAAAAGTAAAAATAGACCTTTGACCTATTATCTTTGACCTGTGAATCCTGAGCTTTGAAATGTGCTCACTAAACTTTCAATCTGACCTTTTTAATCTCTATTCTGTTTTTTTAACTCAGAGAAATTATATAATACTTAAACTCTTTTTAATTCTTTGCAAATTAAATGGAAAATATGAAACAATTTCATCTTTTCCTCTTTTAGTGAAACTTTTATATTTGAAAAGTCCCTTTTTGATCATGCAAAAACCACGCTCAACGAAAGTTGGTGGGTTGATTCGAAAATGCAGCACTCAGCAAATTAATATTCTATAGAAGTTACATATGGTCGGTCTTCAAAACTTCCATTTCTGATAGTAATTACCGTATTACGTGAATTCCTGCAAGTTCAATATTGACTGTCGTTTAAAACAAAGAAATTATCGCATTTCGAATCGGACAGTTTGATCATTCCAGAGTGTGCGAATAAGCATTGGTTTTCAATATCTCACGTATAATGCTGATCATGTACACATACAGAATTTGGTACACATGTGCGCACATAATAGTAACTTCTGACCAAAGGACGTTAATTTCGAAAGCTATGTACAATCCGAAGGCAAATTTGAACGTTCTACCCTGGTAAAGTTAATGAATCGATCACATCGACATAGATAAGGACTTTGATACCAGATATCACAAATATATTTTGAAACTTAAACAATAACGTAAAATAATGGGAGAGGGAAAGGGGGAGATTTTTATTGTTTCTTTTGAATTAAAAAAGTGGTTCAGCTTTCAACCAAATAGTTAAATTGGACAAGAAAGAAACGCGTTTTCAACCAGAAAGATTAATTTTCTGTGAGTAAAGAGAGATTTTCAACAAATTACATAAATTTTCAACCAAACAGTTGAATTTACGAAATGTGAATTCTCAAAGAAAAATATAAATTTTCAAGGAAGTAGTACAACTTGCAACCCAACTTTTCAATAAAATACTCGAATACTCAAGTAAAATAGATTAATTTTCTACCAAACAGTCGCATTTTTAAGAAAAAAATTAATTTTTTACAAAAAAAAAAAAAAATAAAAACTTTCAACAAAATATATCAATTTTCAACCAAGCAGTTTAATTTTGGAATAAGTGAATTAATTTTATAGCATAGATGATGAATCTTTAGAAAAATACAAAAATTTTCAACGAAACAAAATTGTCTACCAAATTATTGAATTTTTACATTTAATGTACTAGGTTCTACAGTATGCTATTTACAAAAACATTTTATTATTTTTGAAAGAATAGATAGGAAAAAACCTGTTCTTTAATTGTTTAAAAATACTTTTCTAGAAAATAAAGTGAATTGGACTGAAAATAAGCATAAGTCGTTGCCCCAATTCTTTGTCTGAATAATTTAAAGCTTATGTCAATCTTAACATAAAACGTAAATTCGAGCTACAAATATTATTTTTTGCAGTTCACTTCTTCAGGACTAACCTGAAACTGTGGTATCAGGTTATTTTATTCTTATGTATACTCTCTACGAGGCCTGTGATTGGCCAAAGCGACCCACCATGGATACTGGTCGCACTTAAGCTGCCAATCAAGACATTTTTTTAAATATGGGAGGACAGAAAGCCAAAACGGATTTTTATTATAACCGTTGACCCTATTGATGTTATTAGGGTGTTGTAAGATTTCGATTGCTTCTGTATGTCTTCTTGAGAAAATATTGTTTGTTTTTGTGATGACGGTTGTTGTAGCGTGAAATTTTTTAGCCTGACTTTACTCGCATGTCTTTAGGGTTGTTTGTAAGTTGCACTATCTTCGCAGGTGGTTTAAATATGGTTTAGATTTTGTGTTCGTTGATAATTCTTCCTATTTGTTCTATGACACCTTGAATGTAGGGTGAGATGGTTGTCGTTTATCTCTCTCTTTCTTTGGTAGGTCATGTTCACTTGTTTTCTTGGGTGTATTTTCTTATTGCTTTATCAAATTGTTTGATTGTGTAATCGTTCTGTATCAGGATTTGTTTATCGTTTTGCAATTCCTTTTGTAAGGTATCTGTATCTCTTATGGAGACAGCTCTGGATACAAGGGAGTTGATGACCGATTGTTTTTGAAATGGATGGTGGTGAGAGGAGGCATGTAAGGAACTGTGTGTATATGGAGTTTTTATGTAAACTTCATGTGCTAATGTATTATTAGATATTTTGTAAACTATTGCGTTCAAGAAAGGTGAATTCTAAACAACCCTGAAGACAAAAAAGGCGTCTCTCAGAGATCCAGGAGAATATAAAATCCCTTGTTTTTGTGACAAAGTCTATATTGTAGAAATAGAGAGAGCGGTGAGCCAACGTATAAAGAAACATGAGAGTAAAGTTAGGCTATCACATTTCACGCAATCAGGACTAGCTGAACATCAGATCTAAACAGGACGTAACATTTTACTTGACAAAGAACCGTCATCGCAAAAACTTCCAATATTTTTCCAAGAAAAGATAGAGAAGCAATCGAAATTTTAAAACATCCTATTAACATCCAAAGGAAGAACGGTTATAATATAAATCCGATTTGACTTTCCGTCCTTCCAGATTAAAAAAAAAGATTAAATTGGCCAATCAGGTGCGACCAGTATCCATGGATGGGCGCTCTGGCCAATCACAGGCATCGTGGAGAGTATAAATCAGAACAACATAACCTGATATCTCAGTTTCAGGTTAGCCCAGAAGAAGTGACCTGCAATGTTTTCGAAACATCAGCAAAATTCGTAGTTTTGTACACGGTTGAAACCCGAAGTATTTCTTTTATCGCAATAAATCCTCATGAAAGCATTTAATCTATTATTATTTTCGGTTTGTTTAATACTTTATTTTTCACATTTCAATTTCGTTAAAAGTTCACTAAATTTGAAAATCACGTATGCGTAGCAGTTCGAACGGAACGATAACGCCTGGCCGCGAAATTATAAGCGTATTGAGATTGAATGCATTAATAATGTATGTAATTAACTTCGTAGCGCTGCTGTACAATAAATTGGCTCACTCTGTGAGTTGCCGCTAATGATGTCCTAATATTTAACAATCCCAATACTGGATTTACGAGGAGAACGTTGAATCAAACTCTTTAAAAAACTAATTGATGTCAAATACTAATAACTGAATATGGTGAAAAAATTGTAATCAGACTTTTAAAAAAACTGATGTTAAATACTGAAAACTGAATATAGTAGAAAAATGACTGTTTCGTACTTTAATCGATAAACAATTTAAAAGTTTCGAAAGCGATAGAACATTGAGTGACTGATTTATAATCGTGAAATTATTTAAAAAATTGAACATATGGCAATATTTATATTTAACCAATAAAAATTAAATATATTTAACAATTTCATGTTTGAAACATAACTATGCGTCGCCGCCAAGTAAAACAAAGCAGGAATATCTTTTATCGAAAGAACGCTAGCTTTCTTACATGAACTGGATCATTTACTAGAGTGGCTTCTTTACTTACTTTTGTATGTTAGAAATATATAATAAGAAAAATAATTCACGTTTATTTCTGTTTTCTTTGTTTATTTTTAGGAGCAATCATTTTTCGATGGATTCGTCTTTCAGTTTGCCATAATTTGAATAGTGAAAATGACAAAATAGTTTCAAAAGCAATACAACTAATTCACTTTCATAATAAGATGTTGTGAACTACATTTAAAAAAAAAACTAATAAATTAATTACGTGTATAGCTACTATTACTGAAAAAAATGTAACTATTTACTTCCCATCACTTTATTGTATCTCAAAGTCAGCTCTTCACAGTCAGTTTGTCACTCATATAAACGATGTAACCTTTTTTTTTTAACTTTATAAGTCGCTATTGACTGATCATGAAATGCATTGGAAATTCGTCAACAGCTCAACCCAGGTAGGAATACACATCAGGCCCAGTACAGTCTGCCGGAGTTCCAGTGCTGGCTGGCTGTACTGGGCCAGTGCAGCCAAAATCATCCTTACGTAACTCATGAACGTTCTCATAAGAAAAATTAAACAATGTTTTTTTGTCTTGACGGCAAAGTTGTTCTAATTAAGTGAAAGTTCGAAATATGAATAATTCCAAAATTATACAAATAGAGTATAAAAGAAAATTTGCAATGTTTCTAAATAAAGCCGCTTCTCAAAACAAAGTGTCTAGGCTCACCGTAAATATTTGTAGTTTTTTGATCTAAATGATACTAAATACACAAAAGGGTCCTATTACCTATCTTCTACTGGATTCTGCAATAGAAAGTATATTATTAATCTTTAATTATACTAAAAATTGATTACAAAGTATGATGATTGTCTTTAAGGGATGTGAGCAATTTTTAAAATGTCCGCTGATGTTAGAAATTGAAATATAAGTTACGATAAAAATTAGATGAGCTTAAGGAAAAAGCTGAAAATTAGTTCAACTATGTAAATTTTTATAAAAATGTCATGTTTCTCATTGTCTAAAACGGATCTATAAATCATAAAAGCAAACAAAAAACGTTGATAAAAGTAACTCAGAAATAAGTGAATATTAAAAATAGTTTATAAGGTTTGATATTATTTTAATTTTCCTATAATATTTTTTAAATTATAATTCTGAAGTGAAAAGAGCTAGAGGAAAATGATTTAGTAATAAAGACTACGTAAAATTGTGGTTAATTTACCTAAATGGCGTTTAGAATTTGCATTTTGGAAAAGGGATCTAAGCTGAAAAATTAGTATTTTATTCTGCTGTAAGTAATGTTTTTCTTAGAATTATTAAAAGTCAAACTAAGCATTCAGTAAATGAGATATATAAGCCTATTTATATTAGATATTAGCATCAGTTGAATTTTACAACTGAAAATTTAACTATCAATTTAAAACAACTAAACTATGTAAAGCAGTGGATTTTTTAAAATAGAAATTTTTTGAATTTCAGTTATTAAAATATTGAATTAGTGAATCTAAATAAAATAGAAATTCTTAAATTTTTTTAGTCCAATAAATAAAACTCTAATTACAATCGTTTAGGTACGGGCTAACAGAAACTCAAAAATCGGCATCGAAATTCACATCAAAAACTTTCCGAATAAATATTTTTGTACTATTCAACAAATTTGAATGATTCCGTTTTAAAGTTGAAAGATAAAATTTCGTTTCTCTCCATTAAAAGTTTCTAAACCTGAATCCCCTAACGCAACAAGCTTTAAATCTGTTTTTTTTTTCATCGAGTTAAGCAAATCGTATTTTGCATGCTGTCCTGAAAATGTGCTTTCTCCGTGGAGACAACCAAGAAGTTTCTGCCACACCATTCGAAAACTTTAAAGTCCATGAATGCATCTGACTCGTTTCTCGTTTTCAGCTGCATAATCATGGCAGGGGTTGCGCACTACTTTAAAATTCGAGCGAAACAGGCCAGCACGTTTCTGATTCATTGCTGGCAAAATCTGCAGAGTTATGGACTCGAGGCGAGAACGTTCGTTATACTGAGCCACGGGATAACACTTATTAGAGAACCTGTAAAAAACTGCAATTTACTGTGTTTTATTCGCGGGAATTAAACTGCAGCTGACATCTCGCTAGGCAATGGGAAATTGCATTTGGAAATTTTATCAAATTTATTCAATACGATCCACTTTGACATTTTACAATCCGATAAAAGACAAAAATAATTGATCTGATGATGAAAATTGGTCGTTTGTTATCATTTTTAATTTTATGAGCAAATATCCAATGTGAAGATTAGAAGACATATAGAAATAGTTATTTCTCTGAATTCTCTTCAAGTTATGTTGCGAGATATTTAGTAATTATTTTATAAAAATTATTTTAACAAATTACCAACTTTGACATCTAAAGTGAAATGGAAATGGAGTTTTTCTTAGTTTTCCTTGAATTATATTGCCAATAATATTTAGTATTATAAAAAATCGAAATGTGTCTACTAGATATTATTTGTTGATTTTTAAATCAACAAATTTAATTTCTTTTTGTCTCTAAACGTCAACGCTACTGAGTTGTTCATGCAATATGCAATTATAAAATACAAAATAATATCGAACAAAAATTCTCCATTACTTACTATATGTTGATAAATTCTATGTGATTTGGTAGATAATAAACAGGAAAATATTTGATAAAGGGGGAGGGTGTACCTAAACATGTAATTTCTAGGGGCATAGATTTCCTTAAAGCGACTCTGGATATTTATCATTAATAGATTCTGTTCACACTTATTTGTTGAAAATGAAAATAAACCAAAGACATATCGAATGTTTCATTTTATTGAAATAATGAGAAATGATTGTTTTTATAAAAGAATATACACTGCGAATTAGTTGAAATAAGAAATTACGACTTTCTACTTTTCGGGTTTTTCTTCCTCAATACAAAAGAATTTGAATAATTGTAGGATTCATTTCGTTAATGAGAAAACTCTATTATGCAATTGATCGCTCAGAATCTCGGGGTTTCTTGCAGTTTCAATAGTATGACCAATTAGTCGATTTAAAGACGGGAAGGAGGATAAAGGACTTCAAACAAAAACAGAAACGTCATCTTCTTCAAAGAGAGTGTTTAATTTCTTCTTACTTTGGTCGTTCTGTGCTACTATTCATTTCACAGTATTATTCGCATTTATTGTTCTTGCAGAATATGCCTTAAATAGGTATAATATGTAACCAAGGTAATTCATTAATACCATTATCCTCGCAGTTTTAACTTGCAATAGTTGAAAATAAGCCCTGTTTCGGCAGACACCGCCTAAAGTAATTGCAGTAAATACAGTTGTACATTTTAAAGGAATCTAATAGTTAACGCTTTGCAAGAATTCGTCACTTAGGTACATTCTATTATTAACAGAATTAGCATCTGTGCCCTTGAACTTAAATAAGGGAAATTTCTCTTTGTTTGGTAAAATGTTTTGTTTTATTATATGAAAATAAAAGAGGATTAATAAGTGGACGAATCTAGAAGTATATCAGTTTGGAGGTTGAAATTCAAAAAAAATGTTGAGCAGGTCTGACCATTTTTCATTAAAAAAATTCTTTTGCTACTTTTTTAAATTACCTTCGAGAATCTTAAATGTTCAAGGAATATTTTTTTAATTTTTGATGCTGCTGACTTTTAAACGTGGTAACACGTTTAAAAAAGATTCAGAATTTTTTTTTAATATTGAAAAGCTTATAAAATTCCGCGTTAAATTAACCCTAATAAGAGATATTTCTAAGCTTAAAACATTTTTTAACGCGTAAGAAGTTCTAAAGAAATTAGAAAATTTCTCGGATTTTGTACGTTGACTTCAACTTGTGGCATGACCTATGAAATTTGCAGCAACAATCTTAAATTCATGAGACACAGTCTTTGATGTGTCATCTACAACTAAGACTCCGGATTCTATAACCACGCATAAAATTTGCCTAGCCGCTTCAGGTCGCTCGAGTTGGCCCCTGATGACTTGAAAATCAGTTTTCGTAAATTTAACTTTTTAAAACCTCACTTCAGACCAGCAACTTTACTAAATATTTTCACTTCAGCTCGTTCCGAAAGACAAGTTCTTTATATTTTAAGATAAAAATTAAACACGATATCCTTCAAACTGTTATTAAGGTAATGTGCAATTTTAAATTGACTTATTTTGTTAAATAAAAAAGTTATACATTTTTTTGGTAATCAGTATCAAAATAACGTTAGACAATTTTCAAACGTTTCGTTTATCGAGGGAATTTTGAGTAAGCCCAAGCTTTCAGCAATATGAATGCTTAGTAGGGTATAATTAAGTTTTCTGAAAAGTTTTACCCTAATTGAATTATTCGTTAACAAAATAGGATCATTCAAATAGCATTGA
>JAAAKG020136870.1:0-13068 GCA_010014905.2 Druon quercuslanigerum
AAAAATTAATTTAAATGATGTTACAGCATAATAAAAATAGAACGTATTGCATTTATGTTAACAACATAAAAATAATATTGTGCAACTAAGAAAATAAATTTATTATTTATTTTCAGGTTATGTTATATATCATGGGATATCATTTGTATAATAAAAGTTCATCTATATTGTAAATACCCCTATTCCAATTTCATAATTTTGAAAATGTTTTCGACATTGTGAAAAAATTGCATCGCTTCGGTGCGCAAGACGGTGTGAAGTCTTTATGAAAAAGGTGGTGTAATATCAGAGTGCGCTCTAAAGGAATGCGCTTATTTTTACACTCTTAAGTTGTGTAAAAATAAAATTGATCACCGTTCAGTGCAATGATCCAGCTTGTTCGATAAGATGATCGTGTGTTAAGAAAATAATGCATTTATAGCTTCCCGCGATCGACGATCATTAGCTCACGTACAAGAAGTGATTTGTTTAATACTCATTAATTAGATCAATATTCATTGATCGAAATCAATGAAAGCTTAGAATGATAATTGAGTGCTTAATGAATTGTAAAAATACGAGGTTATGTCAGTGTCTGCAGAACGTGGGAATTTTCGGCCCTCACCACTTTCCGGTCTAGGAGAAACACATGCAACCATAGCGTGTCGGCGAGTCAACTGTGTTAAATTCTGCCTGCGAAGACCAGCCTCGTGTAAAGCCGAAAATGCACGAGCCGGAACCCGAGCTCGCCCCACTTCACGAGTCACGATCTAGTTGCTTCTCCTATTTATTCTGGTTTTCAAAATCCCGAGTTACATTAGAATCATTAGACTTATTGCGAAGAGGAAAATATAATTTACTTTATGTAAATAGATATAGGAGGCAAGATTTCTGGGTCAAAAATGTTTTAAATATAGTGCTTCATATCTTAGTCATATTTTTAGTAAACAATTAACCTTTAACGAATAAAAACGAATTTCTTACAAAATAGTTAAATTTTTAACCTAAGAAATAAATTTTTAACTGAAAGTTTTAGGTTATACTAAATTTATAGTTGAACAAATTTATTTTTAACCCAAAAAATGCGAATTTTCAACCAAATAAATGAATTTTTAAGATACTTTAAAGATAATTTCTCAAGGAAAGAAAATTTCAACAAAAGTTTTCATTTTTAATCTTTAGGAAAGAATTTTAAACTAAAACAATAGGTATTAAACCAAAAATGGACTAGTTAAATTTTCGGATAAAAATATAAGTTTCAAGGAAAGAAATTAATTTTCAAGTAAAAAACATTTATTTATGACCAAAAATGGAAGAGTTAAATTTTCATTAGAAAAATTCATTTTAAATAAAAAAAAAATCGAATCTACAACAAAATAGTTCAAAATTTTTAACTGGAAATTATTTTTTCAATAAATAATTTAATGTTCAAACCAATAATTTTCTACCAAAAAAAAAGAAATTTAAAATGTTTGAAATAAATTTTAAAATAACAACAAAAAATGATTTTTTAACAAAAAAGATTAATTTTCAACGACAAATGGTTACATTAACAGTTTACAAAATAAATTTACAACTAAAAATTTGCCTTCAACGATTTTATAGCAAAAGAAAAACAGTTTTAGCAAAAAATTTATTTTCAACCAAAAAAATGAATTCTTAACAAAAAAGATGGATTTTTCAACAGGAAGAATAATTTTCTACCAAAACAGAATTATTTTTAACTAAGAAATATCAATTTTCAAGCGAAAAAAACAACAAATTTTCAACAAAATTGTTAAATTTTCAAATAAAAAAATTTTCAAATAAAAAAAATTTTCAACCAATAAAGATAAAGTTAAATTCTCAGTATAAGAACATGTTTTTTCAATTAAAAAAAATCGAAATATTAAACAAACAGTTAAATTATCAACAAAAAAATCAATTTTCAATTGAATATAAAAATACATACATAATATTTTCAGCAAAATCGTTAAATTTTCAACTTTGAAAATAAATGTTTAAACTAAAAAATGAGTATTCAACTGAAAATTGAATAGTTACATTTTTAGATAAAAATTTAATTTTCTGCAAAGCAGTTTAATTTTCGATGGAAGAAATGAATTTTCAATTGAAAAATATTTTGAACCAAAAAAAAATCGATCGAATTTACAACAGAAAAGTTATATTTTTAAATATATAGTTGGATTTACAATTAAGAAAGACGAATTTTTAACCAAAAATGGAATGGAATGAATTCTGAGAGAAAATTGAAAAAAGAACACCATTTTTTTTTAATTTCTTAAAAATTTTAAAAAGTCTGTAACAGAGTGTGTAGCCAAATCTTGCAATTTTGCCATCTTATATAATAAAAAAAATAAGTAACTTATTTCTTATTGAGCCTTCTTGCGCAATTTTTTTGCACAATTTTTTTAAAAGTATATATTGGTTTAAAAAATGTACTATCAAATTTGAGTAAGTTGTAGAGTTATTCAGAAATTTTGAAAATTCAAAAATAATTAAAATTTGTTACAAATTTGGTAAGGTTTCACGAGAATGAAAAAAAATCCTTTAGGTTCCTAGGAATAATTAAAATAATTTTTTATTTCGATAAATTAATTTTAAGAGATTTTTTAAAAACATTTCAAAGCGTTACAAAAGATTTCAAAAATATGAAAAATTTTAAAGGCATTTTATTTGCAGAATTTACAAAAAATCAAAAAACCTTAAATAATTTTTAAAGATTAGAAGATTAAAAAGTCTGACAAGATTATAAAAAAAAGAATTATTTTCCTAATATTCGTTTAAAAATGTTAATGATATTTTATTTTAAAAAATGTGCTTTAAGAGAAGATGAAAAAAGGTTTTTAAAAATATAAAGGCCTAAAGTTAAAAAAAAGAGTGTAGATGATTTTAAAGCAAAATATTTCAATTTGCTAATCTTAATAAATAAAAAAAAACAAGTAAATTCAAGAAATATTTAGAGGAGTGGCAAGATTCAAATCAAATTTTAATCTTAAATTCTGTTAAAAATTTAGAGTTTTAAAGATTAAAAAAAAAATAAACTTAAGAAGCTTTAAAGAAATTCCGTAAGGTTTCAAGGAGACAAAACTATTTTTCTTAAAATTCCTAAGAAAAGTTTAGAAGCTTATAAGTCCATTTTTTTAAATCTTGAATGAATTGTTCTTGATTTCTTCCAAACATCTAAATGTTCTAAACGTCTTTTAAAAAGACACGAATTTTTCCTTATTATTCTGTAAAATCCAATGAAATAAAAATCTTTAAAGTTGTATAGGTTTTTTTTTGACACACCTCTTTTCATGCCATTTTACGCTATGATCACAATTTTTGAGATTTTAAGAGAAAAAGGCGAAAAGTTATTAATTTGACCTTACACGCTTTTTTGATACATGAAAACTTGACAAAACCTTGAATGTCTTAAAATACTTATCTCAATATAAAAAAATTTACCTTTTACAATTTAATTTTAATTGTAAAGTAATTGCAATTGTAAATAATTGTAAAATAAATTTCAAATAAGACTGTACTCTGTATACATTCATTTTAAAAATAAAACATTATAATACTTGTGTAAATATTCCTAAATTTCATTTTAATATGATACTCAGGGAATAGATTTCAGAAATTAATTTATAAAAATATCTCTATTAGTTAGCAAAATACTATGGAGAATCGCCTTTCAAATTATACAAAAGACTTTTTAAAATGTTAACAAACGGTGCCCTAAACATAAAGCAGAATAAAATACAGTTGCAAAAAAATCCGACTGTTAGTTCTCGCGCTTCGCGCTCGATAACGTATTTCCCTCGCGCTTTGCGCTCTGTCTTTGTATGTTCCTCACACCTGTGCACAGATTTTTTTAAACTAAAGGTCAAACCATCGACAACAGTAATTTGGTGATAGTGAATTCTCTGTTGTTAAAGCTCCTTCGGCTTTAACGAACACATTCTCATCATGTATCTCGTGCTTCGCACTCGAATTTCTCCCTGAAATTGTATATCATTCCCATAAATGTATATTATTACAATTACTAGCATGTATTGATATTAAAACAGACTTAGTTTTATTGACTCGTTTAAAAAATGCGCATTCTTTATAAAAAGTTGTTAATAAACATTTTATTGCAATTTCGGCCTGTTTTCAAAAACTGAATTTGCTCATTTCCAATTTGATTTTTACGATTAAAACGTTACTTATTAATGACGGGTTGGAGTATTAGGGGGGGGGGGGGATTAGTTCAAACCGAGAGTCATAGAAGCGTTGTGTTAGATGGGAATTTATGCGATCCCATCTGTTAATACCCGGCCGTCCTTGCACAGTTTAACCGCAAAATTTAATTTTTGATTTTGCATTATTTTTGTATGCTGTCAAAATATGAATTTTGAATTTTTCAAGAAAATTCAAAAAAGTTGTTATGGTAATATTGTAGAGCATATAGAACGCAACGTTTTTCTTCTCTTGAATTTTTTTCATCACGTACGTTGTTTGGCTGAAAATGCTAATTTTCTTTTTTTTTATTTTGAAAATGCTACAACTCTGAAAATTTTCATTTGATCGAAAAATGGCATAACGATAAATTGTTTGAATTTTAGAGAACTATAAACGCACGCACATATAATTTTAAAATTTTGTAAAAAATGGTGTCAAAAATTTTCAAAATGCTTTAATTTTTTGAATTTTTATCCGAAATGGCTGGCTAAGGAACTCAACCTTTACTTTCCGACACTTGGAGAGTGTGTCAAAGGCCAATCGAATAGACTAATTTTTTCAAACCTTATCGTGCTCACAGCCTGGCATACATACATAAATACATACATAAATACAGATAGACTCATTTGTAAAAACTTGCTTTTTTCAGTTCAGGGGGTCTCAAAACGTTCACATTTGACAAAAACCGTGAGGGTCCAATTTTACACAAATTTAATACCTTTTTTGGATGAGAATGTAAAAATTAATTAATTTGCCATAAATAATGTTTTTTTGGTAGTTAATTTATTTTTTTAGTCGCTAGAAATAGGATTCAAAAAATTAAAACAATTAAATAATTGGAAAACACACACATAGAGGATAAAAAAGAAATTAAATAAGCAAAGTTTTGATGAGAATTTGCCCATTCACCGGGCAGATTTTTTCACTTTTAATGTTAATTTTTAAGAATAAAAGAAAAACTACACATCCTATCAAAATGTCACCAATAAAAAATTTGTAAATCTTTTTGAAGCGCACAATTTTGGTCTAATCATAATTTGTCGTATCTTGCATAATTTAACCATAAAATGGAATCTTTGTTTTTTTAGTGTTTTTTGTGCAAAAAATTTGAATTTTCGATTTTTTAACAAAATTCAAGAAGTCGTTATGATAATATTGTAGGGTGTGTCAAATGGAACATTTTTCTTGTCCTGACTTATTTTCGTATCGTGCGTTGTTTGGCTGAAAATGTTCATTTTCGTTTCTTTTTTTGGATTTTGAACATGCTACATCTCTGAAAATTTTCATTTTATCGAAAAATGCCAATTATTTTGAAAGTCATCGTGCTCACAGACAGACAGACATACAGACACATTAGTAAAAACTGTTTTTTTTCGGTTAAGGTGTTCTCAAAACATAGACATTTGACAAAAACCGGGCGGGTGAAATTTTACACAAATCTAATACCTTCTCTGGATGAGAATGTAATAAAAATAAGAGAGGTCAAAAATTCATGCAGTTGTCTGTTAGAAAATCCCACACATTTTGTAATAAAAACTCTTTTCCACACCACCTTCAAAGGAAAATTTGCACAACATTTTTATCAAATGATAAGTCTTTTGTACTGAAATGGAAAAATGGAAATCTTTCATTAATTATGGATGTTTCATTGACGTCAGTATTCGTTTATCGACTTTTCTTATTATTTATTCATTTTACATATATATCTATTATATTTTATCAACATTTAATGTAAAAATCTTCAATTTTAAGTGCATTTAAATACAACCATTTTTAATGTTGCCAAATTTTTAAAAATACACTACCGTCGGAAATTATGAGATCGATTGACGTAAGCACCATTAAAAATCACTTCTGGCTTTGAAACACAATAACTTAGCGAAAAAAGTCGATAGAGCATTTTTTAAAAAACCGTTGGAAAGCCTACAAATTCCACGTCTATTATTGTTAAACAGATTTTTTTTCTCTGCTGAAGAGAATACAGCACGTGATAAGTTTTTAGAAAAAATTCTAAATTTTCTAAAATTTTGTATCTCGACTTCAACTTCTAGCATGCCCTAGGAAAATTGTGGCAAAAATCTAAAAATTGAATTTTAGTTGACGATCACGGTTCTCGGCCGGTCTGCTGCTCGCCTCCTTCGTTGAGACAGGACCGAATAGGCCACGCACAGAGGTGGTGCTTGATTGGGGCTCTCTTATACAATTGATTCTGCTCATCAGTAATTTTTATTTCAAATTATTGTAAATTTTAAAAATTATTTATTGTTTTTTAATTATTCACAATTATTTCAATTCAGCATTATCCCCATATCAATGAACATATGATGAACAGTTTTCTTTATTTCTTAAAATTCTTATCAACTAGAATATTAATAAAAATGTCAATATATTGTTACGAGAGTAAACTATTTTTTTAAGGAATTAAGCAGCTAAATTCTAAATAAGTTATTTATATGATAAACACTCAAAAATATTTAAAGTGAATAATAATGGAATTTCCAAAATAAATTAAATACAAAACAGTCCGTAGGTGTTATGAAATTATATTTTTAATTTCTAATAAGTAGTTTATTATTTTCCTTTACACAAAATTAAACCTTTCAGACTGTCTTTCATATAAAAAATTTATTTAAATTTTAGATATAACTTTTATTCGTTTTTGTTTTTTTAATGAGAAGTTGCTATAAAACTTCTTATATTCTTTGACTTTTTTTGAAATCTTTTGTAATGTTTTTAAATTTTTTCAAATGATCTCGTAAAATTAAGTCTTCGAAATAAACATTACCTTACACATTTCTTAAAAAATCTTCACAAGTTTTATTTATTTTCGAATCCTTTCAAAATTTCTGAATATCTCTTAAACTTACTCAAATTTGAAAGAACATTTTTTAAAAGGCCTAGTAAGAATTATATTCCTTAATTCAAGATGTAAAAAAATTGACTTAGAATCTTCAAAATTTTTCCCTAGAATTTTAAGAAAAATAGTTTATCTCCTTGGAATCTTTTGGAATTCCTTTAAAACTTCTAAAGTTCATTTAGAAAAAAATTTTAAATCTAAACTTCTAATAGAATTTAAGTTGAAAGTTCGATTTGAATCTCTTACATTCTTGCAAATATTTCTTGAATATACACGATTTTTTTATCTTTGCTTTAAAACCTTTCACATTCTTTTAAATTTTAGGAAATCCTTATAATAAAAAAAAAATCTTTTAGGTTCCTAGCAATAATTAAAATCATTTTTTATTTCGAAAAATTACTTTTAAGAGATTTTTTTTAACATTTCAAAAAATTACAACAGATTTCAAAAATTCTCAAAAATCTAAAAATTTTAAAGTAATTTTTTTGCAGAATTAAAAAAAATTTTTTTAAAATTGAATAATTATTAAAGACTAGAAGATCAGAAGGTCTGAAAAGATGAGAAAAATAATTATTTTCCTAATATTCGTTTGAAAAAATTTTAATTTTATTTTATTTTTAAAAATGTGCTTTAAGAGCAGATGAAAAAAGATTTTTTAACATACAAAGGTCTAAAATTAAAAAAAGTGTACATGATTTTAAAGCAAAATGTTTCAATTTGGTAAGAATAATAAATTTAAAAAATTTATTTTTGAGATCTTTGGTAATGTTTTGAAATATTTTTAAATAATCTCGTGAAATTAATTTTTCTAAATAAAAATTATCTTACAAATTTCTTAAAAAATCTTCACAAGTTTTAATTATTTTCGAACCCTTTCAAAATTTCTGAATATCTCTTAAACTTACGCAAATTTGAAAGAACATTTTTTAAAAAGGCCTGATAAGAATTATGTTCGACTTGAATCTCTTACATTTCTTTACATATTTCTTGAATATACTCGATTTTTTATTAATCTTACCAAATAAGAACAATTTGCTTTAAAATATTTTACATTCTTTTAAATTTTAGGAAATCCTTTGATATATTTAAAAACTTTTTTTAATAATCTATTAAAGTAAATTCAAAAAAATCATAAAACAGTTCCACGCGAATCTTGAAAAAGTTCTGTTTCTAATCTTGTCAAATCTTCTAATCATTAAAAATTATTAAAGTTTTTCCTGATTTTCTTTTAAATTTTACAAAATGAAAAAGATTGCCTTGAAATTTTCCAGATTCTTCCATGACCATTTTTGAAATCGTTTAAAATTTATTGAAAATTTTAAAAATAATCCTTTAAAATTAATTTTTCATAGTAAACCACAATTAGATTTATCGAAAAAGTGGTAGAAATTTGTTTAAAATGCAATTGTTTGAACAAATGATGAAAAAACAGTTTTTTTCATTTGGACAAAGTTTTTTTTTATAAAATATGGCTCATTTTAAGAAGAAAAGGTCTGAAGTAACTTTTTCGTAAAATGCAGGTTCTTTACTTTTACCGTAATCGACATTTTTAAAATCTGAAAAACCCTACTTGTTCTTAGAAATGTACTCTTCAAATTGACATGGTGTACAATACGTTTAAATGTCTAGAAGAATCTCTTTTTGCGATTAAGAAAATAGGGTTTTCGAAGCTTTACACCGCATACATGTACGGGATGGATCGGTATATCTTGTTTTAAAAAAATTATTATATCAGTTGGTGAGAATGATTTTTTTTCCTTTTTAGATACTGCTACTATTCTGAATATTCATATAGATTACATGAAAATGTAAATATCTATTTAATTATTTCATTTTTCGCGATACATTATTTATATTCGTTTTTGCATTTTTTATCTTTGGCACATGCACAAAATGAAATACATTTAACTTTATTCCTTCTGCAAGGACACGTTTTCTCACTTACGCAAACAGTACATTTAAAAAATGTAACAATGGTAGCAATATGTAAATTTTCTTAGGTACCAGTAGCAATTTACTTGCTGATAAGTAACATAAAAAACTCGGCGAATGTGTATACTCAAGCGATACAGATGTGAATGCCATTTTTTTTAAATCATATTTTTTGGTATGAAGATATTGCATGCAATGCAGCTCATAAAATGTGGAACAAGAAATGTTTCTTTGAAAAATGTTAATTAAATATTTTTCAACAATTTCAGTACAATGGGCTATTATTTTTTTCGACGAACCTCGACATTTTACGGACATATGAACTATATGAAAAAAATAAAACATTGAATTAGGTTATGAGAAATTGAGGACCCCGATTCCAGAATAGGACAGCTTTTTTCCTCTAGCAAAAAAGTTTGATATATTATAGTTTTCGAGATAACCATGAATATGATGCTTTTTTCTAAAGACGATTTGTAATTAATTTTTGGTCTCTCGCTCGTCGTCACATCTACATTTTTGGGAATTTTTTGATAAAATTTATAGATAATAGTCTCCAAAGTCTCCTTAGAACGATGATTTATAACAAAATAAACAATGGTTTTCTAGGCAATTCCGAATTTAATTCCTTAAAATCTTCGATCGCTTCGTTTATCAAGCGAAGTTTAAGCAAATATAAACTTTCTGTCAAGAAGTTGTTCAGAAAACTGTAAGGAAGCTTTCTGTGAAAACCTTTTTTCAAAAAACTGAATAGGTAAATAATTGCGAATGTAAAACTTGGAGCGCGCGATTCATAACAATCCAAGTGTATTAGACGGACGGAACCACTCGCAGTACAGCTAACGAAGGAATAATAATATAAACAAAGGAATGCCTGGAGTTATATTAGATGACCTTCAAATGGCGTTTTATCTCTTCTAGCATCATAATATTATAGTGCAGTCGATGATTCCCTTTTATCTGACGACGAATAAGGTCAATATTGTTGTCAAAACTAGATGTCAAATACTCATGTGTAAGTCATCTAATATAATATTTATTCATCGGAGCTGTGATTTGAAAAATGTAATTTAATTTATATAACTTGTTCATAATATTTTATTATTTATTATTATACTATTATATAATTTGTTCGCGCCAAAATCTCTTGTCGATCGCGTTAATTCTACTCTTATCTTTTTCTTGATATGTCCATGTCTCGCTACCGTATAGTACAGTTGGTACAAATATGGAATTATGTATTGCCATTTTAGCCTTATTTGATATATTTTTACTTAATAATATAAATTCATTGAAATGATACATTTTTCTGGGTAACTGAGAATAAAATTTAATTCAAAATTAGAAACAAATGTTAAATTAATCATGACAAATGAAATTTGTATTTTATTTTGCAATATCTGAATGAGCAATCCTAGGCCGAGGTACAAAAAATGTACTATACATTTGATAAAATAGTGTTAAACATAATGTTGAAAAGTTCTCATTTTCTACAAAATCAAGTGCGTTTTTTATTTGATATAATCATCACAAGCCGAAAAATTAGTGCTCAAACGTAGGGTAACTTTGAGAAATAAATGCAGAAATGACGTAAAGGAACTTCTTTCTAAGTGGGGTTTCGACAAATACATCGAGAAATTTGAAGCTAAGAACGAATTTTTCCAAATGCTTAGATTAAGATCTGAAGGAGTGGGTTTGGAGTTTGGGGGTCATAGACAAATTTGTTGCAAGGCTCCAACTTCCAAGGCCAAGATCCCCAAGGCCTAGAAAGCTCCAGCTAGCAGGGGCACATCCAAGAAGTAAATTTCGATCTCGATTATAAAATTTTTAACAATCGGCCCTTTTCAGAGCCAAACAAGTTTTTTCACAAAGAATAATCTTGTTATCAAACCCCCTACTTTGTTAGTCGTACTTAGAAATCATGATATTCGTAGGCGTTTGCCTACATTCTGCTCTTTTTTTAATATTGTACTTTGTGTTTTGGAAATTATGTTGTTTACCGAGTGTATCCGTTTTACGCGAAAGGAATTAATTAGCATACTCTACAAAGCTTGTTGAGATGTGGTAGAGTGCTACTTATTTAAAATGGTGGATTTTTTATAGACTGTCAGAATTTAAAATTTAAAATTCATTTCCATAGAGTGTGAGCAAGGGAGATTAATTGACGTAACCGAACAGTTCGATTGTATTAACCAAACTGTTCAATTACTTTAATCGAACTGTCAGGTTGGTATAACTGAACAGTTCGGTTGTGAGTACTGATCTTAAGCGAGCAGTTTGGTTACTCCAACCGAACTGTTTGGTTATAGTGACCAAACTTGGTACAACCGAACCAGTTCGGTTATAGCAACCAATGAGTGAGGTTAGTCCATAGGCAACCCGACAGTCCGTCTGGGACAACCCAAATTCTGGTTGCCGCAACTGAACCTTTCTTTGTGTGTTTATAACGGTAGTGCTGTTAAATACAAAACCGAAAATATTTTCGAATTGTTTGATAAACTGAAACCGCTCTTGCAAGCACAAGATAATTAAGTCCAATATAGTGAAGTGAAAATCAGTTTTAAAACTTTTTTCGGGATCATCTACTTTTTGTTGCGTATCCATCATGTTTTTAAACTTGATTTTAAACTTGACAGGAACCTAAATATCTTCATTTTCTTGCTAAGCATAGATCTTGGTGTCTCACTGACATAACAGATATTTTAATTAAACTACCATGAACTTTATCAATGTGGTGTCGTGAAGGTCTTATATATAGTCGATCCTACAAGACCATTGCGTCCCTGATAGCTTTTTTGATGTTAATTGAGGAAGAAAAGAAATTATAACAACCCATCTCTTTTTGTAGACGCCAAAAGAAAGTTATATAATTCTTTTGAGTTGCCAAAAAATCTACAGTGTGTAATAAATATTAGACAATGGATCTGCGCTTAAAATATTAGTGCAACTATTATTGATGTATTTTCATAAGAGCCTTTCTTCACAGTTTCTATTTTCATCGAAATTGTCTTCTTCACATTTTTTCTGAAAAATAAGGAACTTTATTGTAAAATAAAAGCTCGTTATATAACATTATCAGGCCTCAGACTCACCACACGATTCACACTATTTCAAACTTTTTTGAACGATCATACTATTTTCCTACTATTTTGAAGAAAAGCACACTAAAGCCACTATTTCCTTATAATTTGCCGCTAATGCCAATATTTCTTTACGTTAACTTGAAAAAAATTTTTGAACTTCATTGCTAATTTACTAACAAATGATCTGAAAATACGAATTGTCTACAAAACATTTGAATTTTGAACCTGAAATTATGAATGTTTATCAAAAAGGATCATTTACAACCAATCATTTGAATTTTGAACAAAATATTTACATTTTCAGTTAAATATAAATATATAAATATTTGAATTTTCAACTGAAAAAAATAAATTTTCAACCAAGCTGTTTGACCAAAAACTATAAAATCTCAACAGAAAGAATAAAATTTTTGTTTGGGATTTTCAATAGTGTGCCGTTTTTGTTCATACGCTCCTGAATATCGATTCAGACCCGACGTCTGAGTTCATGCGTTTTCGGCTTCGTTCGCCTCAGCATCGATCGCGTTGACCGAGCGAGATTCATTCGATTTCTCATCTTCGCACTGAAACCATTCCTTGCGAAAATTCTCTCATGAAACACCGCTTTGTGTTAGACCGCAAGACTGGTGAATATCAAGTGTACGGCATTTTGTGTTTTCTACAATAAACTTGTTAAAATTGGAGTGATTTCCCTTCGTTTATTTTCAACATCCACTGCTATTGCAAATAGACAAAACATGATCCTATCGAGTCCGGATTGCTGAAAAAGGGAAGTGTACGCATAAAAAAACTAGACAATTTACTGGTGTTTCTGTGCGTTCTTCGCACGTTCTTCTTTGTGTTCTTCGCACGTTCTTCGTGCAATTTAAGTGCATCTTCGAGCGGTCTTTGTGTCTTTGCCTCGGAGTGTCGCCATGTTGTGTCATATTGCGCAACATTACATCATTTGAACAAATCACTCGCTGAACGTTGAAAACAAAAGGCACATCGTATCTATTTTCGGTTCTC
>JAAAKG020136871.1:0-13068 GCA_010014905.2 Druon quercuslanigerum
ATCTCATACATATGGGCATATTTGTTTCTAAACACAGGATCAAATGATTCCTGCACTCCTAATGGTACATTACAGTTTCATATTCTTTTCCGTGCAGGCTCTTCTATAACTCTGGATGGCTGTAAATTGAGAGTTCTACATTCTTTTCTACAAGAACCACATATTTTATTGCCTTTCGGCAAATCAGGAAATACTATTTTCTGATTTTCAATTAGAAGTCCAGATCAATTCCTCTTACATGTTTCTACTTATGGAAAGGATTTGCACATCTGCTGCGAAAACTTTGCATCGAAGACACGATCATCCCTAGATGACCATGAAAGGTCTTTATGGATCTCGCTTAGCTTCGAAAGCAGCGATTCGTGAACAGACTTGAAAATGAACGTATTACTTAAACTAAATGAACAAAAAGAAAAGAAGGATAAACAATATAAAAATGTATACAACTAAGAAAAAACAACGCAAGAAATTACTGAAAGATTCTAAACACTACAGGTTGGCTGCGTTTACCTTTCAGGAGACTGAAGTCAGAGTATAGTAACGCAGTGTAACGTTTTGCTTGAGGCCAAGCAACAAATGACAGTCTATGTGATTGCCTTTTGTTTCTTGGTAAAATATAAGAATAAATAAAAATCAATGTATGTGGATGTCTTTTGTTTCTAGGCTACACACGAAACTAAGTTTAATCCAGTTAAAGAAAGGACGAATCCTGTATAATTTGTTTATATGTATAGTTTAAACTATTGTTAATTGATTTAAGCCTTTCACAAGTCTGTTTTATGTGACGGTATTGATGAAATTATACAGAAAAACCTAAAAACCCCTAAAAACGAAACAACGTCGGACGGTGCAGCGGCTGGACTGGCCGACCTGTCCGAGCGCGCGAGGAAGGATTTCGCTCGGATATCTTCGCATAACTACATAACTATTTTCAGTGCCAAAATGCCAAAAAACATTTTTATTGGAAAAAAGCCAAGCTTTTGTTTAAAAATACTTTTAAAAATTAAAAACTGCCTGAAGAGTAGAAAATCTGAAATAAAGATTTTAAATGAAAATTTGTTTATAAAAATTAATAAATCAAAACAATAGGTTTCACAGAATGAAAGAGCATGCAAACTATTAAGGAATCACTTATAGAAAATTAAATTCTCATTTGTAGAAAGGAAGTTATGACCATTTGAAAATACCCGATTTGTCCGGGGGATACAAATTTCCCCCCCCCCCCCCCCGTAGTTTGAGGAGGGATGATAGTAAAAGTTAACAAATTGTTGGGTATACTACTATGATATAGGCTAAAAAAACTCTGAAACTTTGAAGGCAATCGGAAGACTAAAGTTGGGGCAGTGCAGGAATAAAATGTCCCACATAGGTCATCTATTAAGATGATGCCAACCTAACTTTTGTCAAAAATAATTTAGAAAAAAACAATTCAATTACATTAATTTATTTTATTTTATTTTTAACAACAATAATTTTTTTAAACAGTTAATTTTAAAGTTATTATTATATAATTTTCATTTTTCATCATTACTGAATACATAATTCGCATAAACTGTTACTTACATATATAATCGCACGCTTTAACAGTTTGAAAAATCGCACTCGCCGAAGATTCGAACTCTACCTAAACTAGTGTATTTTACCGCGCACTCTAACAACTTCGCTATTGAAGCACTTGAAGTTTGGTTACAAAAACTCAAACTCGTAAACATTCTTTAAAAATATTGCAATATTATATTACAAACATTTACATTGTAAAAACATATTTTAGAAACAAATGCATTATTCAGGCATCTACCGGCACTGAAATTCATTTTTTTACGACAATTTTTTTTCGTTTTCATTCTTTTTCACTGATATCTTCATAATAAAGCCAGCAACATTTGGGATTAGTTGATCAATTTTATGATTTTTTCAAAACAAATTTAACCGAACAACGCATTATTCGGGCATCTGGGAACTTTTTAATTCAGAAATTCATGATAATTGCACCGAAATTCATAATTAGTTAAAACATTCAAGCATCATTCAAACAAATTTAATAAACATAAGCATGATTTGGGTATTTAACGACGAAAAAGTTGTCGAAAATGTTAGAAAATACGAAAAATGCCTGCTTAAGGCATTAATTTATTACATTTTTTAATCATATTTACAATAATAACTTCACAAAGAAATTTTTTTATTATTCTATTGTTTTTGTTTATTATACAATATTCGAGCATCTTTAAGTAACGGTACTCTATGAAACTTAGAAAATTTCCACACCGAAAAAAGGTCCATTTTGTTCATCATATTTATTTATTTATCAAGACATTGAAAGACTGATTTAAAATATTGAAAAAAAGATCACTATAATTCTAATTTTAAACTGTATAGGTTATCCGCTAAAAAAATATTATTAGATAGAAAATGTAAAATAATAACATTTCATATCGTCATTTTAAATTATGATATTGTGTCACAAATTAAAAAAGTTGTTTCATTTTTGTTGATTTGAAATTCAAGTTAATAATTTGAAAGACATGCAATTAACAAATATTTACCTTCAAACACTGTTATTTTTGATTAGGAATTTTTAATGGTTCATTTTGAATGTTTATAAATTTCTACAAGTGACACACCAATTCGACCTCCCAATAATACGGGCAGATCAACTGTGGCCGAAAACAGATCTATCGAAATGAAGTAGGTAATATTCAACCAATGTTACACGCAAATGTAACGTCAAAGGACGGACCAACGCTTGACCATACTTGAGCTGAATGCACTTTCACGGTATTTTTGTAACAATTAACCAAAATTTATCTGGTGGCCTGCTCACAATCGGGCCAAGGTTTGACCGACCGTCGACTTTTATGTTAAAAATTATAAAGTTTGTCAGGAAATTCATCTTGTTGGCTGAAAAAATCAACAGATTGGTAGAAAATTAAACTGTTTGGTTTAAACTTTATAGTTTATATGGTATAAATTAAAAATAAAAGCATTTGCTAGAAAATTGATGCATTTGTTGGAAGTGTCGTCTATTTGGGTAGAAAAGTATCCTTTTTTTGTTAATTACAATTTACAATGAAATTGTAAATTGTCATTGAGCTACAATTATTGTTTTTTGTAAGAAATCATACAAAAAAACATGAAAAAATCATTATAAATAAGAGCGCCAGCGGTAACTAATACAATAAATTCGCGCGAAAATATTAATTATTATTAATTAATTATTCAATAATGAATAACTAATTATCCTTTAATTATGAATTAATTAGTCAGTATTCATCTATTAATTATTGAATACTTAATTTTTGGCTCTGTGGACACAAATCCACTTGCTTCGAACTATTTTTTCTAAAAATTTATATACTGAAAATTAATTTTATTGTAAAATAAATAGCAATATATCGCTTTTCAATATTTTCGTGTAATTCAAAGTCAATAAAAGTGATTTTGATGTCAACATGCCTTATATATTATTGTTGTAACATATTGCAAATACATGAATATTTGTATTTATATTAATGTAGATAATTCAGTGTACGTTAGATTGTTTGTCAACTATAAAGAACTCGAACAAATATATTTTCACATTATAATATGCAGTACATATATAGTGTATATATATTTACAATTTCGACATTAAATTAGTCTAAACAATAGTAATTTTAATTCAAAAAATGAGCGATCTTCCAGGGCTTCCATTTCCTCTTACCATAAAAATGCATTTTTTACGGTCATGAAAACAATTTTTTCTTTTTACTGTCCTGTTTCGGGATTACCCGTTTGGCTCTGCCCGACTTTTTTGCTTTCCCTTACTTCTTTCAATTTCTTCATCCACATCTCTCCTTGTCGATTACCATACAAAATCCACCGCACACGCTCATCGACACTCAACAGGCCATCTTCCTCTTCTATATATCTCTCTAATACATGTGCCCATGACTCCATTTCGTATCCACATACTCTTCACACATTCTCCTCTTGATTTATCCAGTATATACATGCTCTCACTCCTTCCCCCATTCCAAACCGTACCACCCTTCTCCAATTTTCTTCCTTTTTTATTTTCTTCAGACATCCTGATACCTTCAACCCTTTGACTATCATATACCATGCATTGTACCTCGAATCTATAATCTTTGTCCATCTCTCTTCTCCTTGTTTTACTAATAACTCTAACTCTATGTCATGCCATTCTATAAACCCTTCTCGTATATTACATACACTTCTTATTTTTCTCCTTTCTTCCTCTCATTTTGAATTTCTCAAATTGCCTCTCACCTCATTGTTTCCAATTTCGCCCAAACATGCTCGACATTTTGAAATTTTGAAAAATTGTGTTGGGAAGTCTAGAAAGTCGAGGCTTAAAAAGAGTTTCTCTAAACCCACGTTTTTTGACATGTTTTACATCAGCGCTAGCATAAAAAAATTTTTACAATAACAATGTAAATATCGTTTAACGTGGGAGACTTTAAGTTTTCACGCGTACCCGGCTAGAATTTTTTGAGCTTTTTTTTGAACGAGTGGTGAGCGTTCAAAGTGAGGATCGTGTACTTTTGACGCTGACTTTAGGTGTAGAGATAGACTTCGTTGGGTTGGAACTTGCGATGTTCAGAGATATTTAGTTAAGACCTCATTCTCTGGTTAAATGCCTAACTTTCAATAATATTTCAGGAGTAGTTCATTTAAGGACTTTCCCTCTGAAAATCAGAGAGTCTAGTGAACCGAGGATATCGAGCCCTGAAGAGACACCAGAAACTCTCGCAAGAAGAGTATACTATTGTAGAAGCAGGGGAAGACATTATTCGGATTATCTTCTGGAACTCTCGCGAGTTCGCTGACATAAAAGACATTTCAACGGCTAGTTTTTTTATTATGTCAAACATAAATTCTAAATGGGGATTTTAAAGCATGGATTTGGTAATCTAGATCAGGAAACTGTGAAGGCCTTCGCGGCAGGGGACAATACATTTCCCAAAAGATCCATGTTGGGTCGTGAAATTATTTGGTGGTGATTATCCGAGAAGCTACACTCGCCTCGTGAGCAGGAGTGGAAGTACTATTGATCTCGCAAATTGCGCTCATACTTCAATCTTTTTTAATTAAGGATTTTCAAATTATTCCTGTTGCTACTCGCTCAACTCATCTCCCAATCTGCGTAGAAGTATCTAGTGTAGAAATGGTTGGTGGAGAGGGAGCTGTTAAAGCAAGGAATACGAGTACGAGTGTAGGACTGACATGGTGGGAGGCTAGGCGGGAGGTATTCTTTGATAGTTTGTCGCTCTCAAACCCACGCATTTGAAGTACGCTCTCGGCGCATACTACGAAAAAGAACCTCATCTTCTTGATCAATGAGGCGGCGCGGCGTCGGGAGCGGGTATGGTTGCTAGGTTTTATTTCTTTTTTGTAGGGAAGAAATCACAGTATGACTGGATCTGTCTTAACAGAACAAAAAATTTGGCAAACCCCTTAGGATTTGTAGAGGGCCTAGTTTCGCATAAGAGGGAATTCTCAAATATAAATCATACAAAGGGGTATACATATCTCTTATGAATGGTAAGAAGGCAGACTACGAGAAGGCTTTCCAGAATGATCTTGCAGTAACCACAACTTCTAAAGAATTCTGGAGGGCGGTAAAATTCTTTAAGTTTAGGTCTACATATGATAAATGTATCGACTAGCAAACGTTGCAAGTCTTCGCGAACTCTTTTTGCCCTCCTAAACTTAGACTTTACCTTACTTGGTCCGTAAACACTTAACACATATCCTTCTTGGATGGGATGATTTCCAAAACCGGAATAATTACTGTTATATAGCCCCAGGCGAAAACGATATTTCTGCAAAATTTTAGAGGACTTTTTCGGATTTAGCAGTGGATTTCCTCGAATGTGTTTTTTTAGTGTCTGGAAAAATGAGGAGATCCCATCAGATAGGGCTAATGCTAATTGCCCTCTTAAAACTCAAATTTATTGCAAATATTTATGACAAGCTTTTTGAATTTCAGTGATGAAAAATATTTGAGATTCTCAGTTAAGTACAAATGGTAACCAGGCCGAAAGTTCGTTATAAATAGCAAATCTTAAATATATTTAATTAAAAATAAAATCAGATATTATTTCAAGCTAAAAAATAAAAAATACTCAATTTGAAACTGGGCCTTTTTAGAAGTAAATTGAAAATTTGTAATTCCAATAATAATAATAATAATAATTCCAAAATTGTTTAACATTTTTTCTTTCTAAAAGTATCATGTACTGTTATTTGATTTTTTTATTATTTTAATTTTAAATCACAACATATAATTTTTTAAAGAAATGGGAATTCTACGGTTATCATCAAATATCCACGTTCGGAGACTCAACGAGTTAGACAAAAAACGATTTTTACTCAGGTTTCTGTCTGACAACAGTCGTGTTCTGGTTTTAATCGTGAAAAACCTGATTAAAAATAAAAAACTGTAATGTTCCACAACAAAATATGCGGGATAAAACAACGTTAGAAATAAAAATGGTTCATCTAAAAAGGATCTAAAACTTCACTTTACACCATTTTTCGATAAGACGTACAGTTTTCGCTTTAATCTTGATAACGCTTAAAAAATCGGTTTTGCGGAAGACCAAGTTATTGCTTACAAGAAGACCTACACGATTGTATAGTACTCGTGGGTTTCCTTGTAAAAAGATAATTTTTTCTTTTTAAAATTTCTGCAAAAGCTTGTTCAACCATCTTTTTTTTATGTAGCTTACCGCTCTTCTTCTAAACATTAAAAATACTATTGGCAAATTACACATTTAAATTGTTCTGATTATATAATTTATTAAAGAACTATGTAAATATATACAAAAAATCGAGCGCAGAGCTTGAATATTGTTGTGAAAATATGCTCCTTAAAGCCGAAAGGGCTTTAAGTAAATTATTTTTGTTTGTAACCCTAATTAGTCAATCGGGATGAAATTCACCCCAAAAATGTTCGAGCACCTCCTAGTCTCCCTGGTAACTTTAGGTTCTACGATTTAAAAAAAAAACTTATACAATTAATTTCGGTTGCAAAACTAAAAGATGATATTTTTCCATCCTTAAATAACACCTAGTAATCTTTTTACATTACTGATACTAATGAGTGGGGTAAAATTCTCCCAGTGTGACTGTTATGCGATCCCACTGAATGTAACTAGTTAGGGTTAGTCTAACACCAACAAAAATTTGAAAATCTCTTTTAAAGTAAAGGTTAAGACAGTTTTGTAATATTAACAAGTAAGTTTCTATAATTCATTACAGGCGCGCTACGAGAACGCTTCTGAGCGCGTTGTTTGAGGGTAATATATTATCCAGCGATGAGCGAGAGATCAAAATGTGCTCGCACAGCGGGCAGATTTTGACATTCACTTGGATAATGAGAAGTTATTGTTTTGATGTGAACACTGACTTTCGCAGATTCCTTTTAAATCTCCACGTGTTGAGACCCTCTTAATCAGAAATAATAGTTTTTACGTTGGTGTCTGTCGGTATGTCGTTGTCGATGTCGAATGTATATCGGAAAACTGTAAAAATAAAGGTTGAGTTCGTAAGTTAATTGTTTTGGACTTAAATTCAAAAACCTAGAGAATTTTCAAAATTTTTTAGCCAATTTTTTTCAACATTTAAACAGTCTAAGAACGGCTATCGGTAGTACTAGAAAAATTAAACAACGTATCCTTATGACTTTTTTTTTATAAAAAGAGAATTATGAGAATTATAGAATTTTCAAAAAACAATAACGAAAACGGATATTTTAAGCTAAGCAGCGACGATATAAAAAAGTCAAAAGAAAAAAACGTTACTTTTTAAAAGCCCTAAAAAATAATAATAACTCAATTTTGTTCTTTTTTTAAATTGAAAATAATAAATGTTGATCGCTAAAAAAGGAAAATAAAAAATTCCATTTCCAATTTTTAATGATTTTCTTTTTGATAGGGTTCGTCTTTTTCGTTTCAATTGTCAAAAATAACATTAACATTAAAATAATTGTAATTTTAGAAAAACGATACAAGCTACGATAAAGTAAGGGCCTACAAGATTATACATTTAAAAAAGAATTACAATTTTTGTTAACAAACACGTTTTAATAGGAAGCGTAGTTTTATTTTCTACCGAAAAAATAAAACTTGAAAATAAAAAAATTACATTTTTTGAAGAAGGACACAAGCTATGAAAACAACGTTAGAACCCGTAGTTTTTGTTTTATTCGTAAAATATAGAAATGAAAATAAAACAAATAAAATGTTTGAAAAAACCACACAAGAGACGAAAAAAATGTGCAGACAAAAGTTGTTCAGCCAAAAGGGTCTACAAATTTGTTATAAAAATATATTAAAAATAAAAAAATAAGTTTTTGAAAAGAGGACACAAGCTTCAGTAACATTTTATGGAACAACATTTTTCGTCTAAATTATTTCTACAAATTGTCTTAGAACCACTTGACAAGTGGATTCGTATTTTTAGTTTAAACAGTAAAGAATAACATTGCAAATAAACCGAATAAATTTATGGAAAAACGAAACAAGTTGTAATTAAATGTTTAATGAAAAAAAAATTGTTTCGCACAGCTTGCACACCTTTTTTTAATTATAAAAACAAGACAATGAAAAGACACATGTTGCAATACTAATGCAATGTAATTTGTACTTTACTTTTAAACATCTAAATAAGTAATCCCAGGCTGAAGTATAAAAATAAATTTATTAAACGTTTGATATAATAATGTTAAACCTAATGTAGGAAAGTTCAAATTTTGACAAATTCGAGTGTGAAGGTTTAACGAAGAAGAATTAACAATCACCAAATTACAGTTATCGATGTTTTGACCTTTATTTTTGAAAAGTCTGTGCAGAAATTTGGAGGAATGCAAAGATCAAGCGTATAGCGCGAGATAAATATGTTATCGAGCGCGAAGCGGGAGAACCAACATTCGCGCGCCCTAGGCGCGCTCAAACTTTCAAGCGCATCGAGCCGTATGCACGGCATTATTTGGCAATACTAGCCGGAACAGTGAGATAGGGAAATGGGATATCGAATTTACATATAGATTTGAGTCCTGGAGAAATTCGTCGCCGGAAAAATTTGTATTATTGAAATTTTTCATCCGAGAAATTTCATAAAGTCTCAATTCGTTATTTTTAATATAGTTTCCGATAGATATGTAGCCCAAAATTCACTCCGCATTGCAGGGCTCAGTTTATTTTTATGGATGCCAATTTTAAGGCGTCGATTGCAGCGGCCACATGGAAAAGCCTGTCAATAATTGTGGCAATGGTCTCTAATCGCGTTTGCCAATGGTAAAGTATTTTGCTATCAATAGTAAAGGCAAAACAAAAAATCGCGTAAATTCACGAAAATATCTGTGAGTGTCAACTTGAAACAAATTTGGATGATAAGATGAAAGAACATCAGCTATAATCACTGATACATTTTTACTTCAGTTGTTTTCCATAAAATCAGGAGAAGGGATCGACAATAATGTTAATTGTCGGCTTTTTACCAACCAGTAGAAGGTTACCTACATGCGCGTAGATTCGTTGGGTGGAGCAAAACGTTCGTCCCGAAAAGATTGTGAAGGAACGGTGGCCAACTTTAATTTTGATGACCAACGTTACTGATAGTTTTAAATAGGTGGAGTATTTGAATTTTATGAGTTCGCAACACTTATTTTACGCTGTTTCCGAGGCGAAAACTTCGCTCTCCCCAGCAGTTCTGTGGGCGTGTGGCTGACCTTCCGCCCGTTGGTGTAAAGCCGACCAATCTGTAGAAAATCATGCCTAAGGACAGGGCTCTTAAGCGAGGGGACATTCGGCTGAAAATATTAATTTGCCACATTTCTCGTTTCCACCACCATGAACCTTTACTCAGCTGTAAGCGTGAGACAAAATCTTTCCGTGCTGAGTGAGGCGGCGTAGTGGTGGAAACCAGACAGCTGGTAAATGAGTTTTTGGCAAAAAAATTTCCCCTCGCTGAAGACCCCTACTTTAGGACAACTATGCTGTTCTCGAAGAGACACTGGTCAGTATTATTGGTATTAATACTCCTCTACTTCAAAAAAGGACAAGCAGGTGAAGCGAAGAGATTATTCACGAAAAAGTTGATCGTACGATCCTATGAATTTATCATTCAAGACAGAATTTCGAACTGACTTTGCCTCATTACAGGGATGCCACTCTTGAAGAATCCTCTTTCATCTTTTAAAACTTTGTAAACTAGTGTGTGCATTCTTTACTGTAACGATTCTGAACGTTACATTTCGAAGAACTTGTTGTGCATGTCTACAACCCTATGTGTTTTATTATAACTTATCCTATATCATCGTAACGTTTTTGAACTTAATCTCATGGCCAAGACCTTGTTGTGCGATACAATTAAAATGTATATAATTAAATTTTCAATTTAAATGTGAGTTACTACTGTGAAGTTAAAAATGACTTTAAAGATGTTCCAAAACAGGAATTCATGCCGTGGCATAATTATTAAAAACTATTCTCTCGTATATTGAGAAAAAATTGGATAAAATTTAATGTAAGTTAAGTAAAGTTAGCAAATATAAAGTCAAGCAAACTTTAAAGTATGACATCCTAATTATTTCCTTATAATCGGTTATAGGTAGAAAAATTTTAGTGAATCCTTTTAGGTAAAAATATATTATGTTCTCGATAGTATGGTAATGTTTAATTTTAAAAAAAAGTTTATTTCTTGAGAAAAATTGATTTTGTATACATCATTCTTTCCTCGACAATCTATGAAAATTCATCCGCTGTGGAAAAAATTTTCATATTTCCTACGTTAGACTTTATTCGAAAATTCAGTAAACCGACATTCAAGAAGAAGTCGCCTTATATACCTTACCACCTCCCTAATCTTTCGGGATCGTATACAAGTTGACGTCTCTGGCGTAAACCTTTGTGATCCCATGTTCGTGGTTTTCCTACTAACTAAAATTAATTAATACACCTTTAAAATTTTAACCTAAATTTTAATAAATTTCGTTTTAAAATTATTCTACCAATAAATGAGTTTTAGACAAAACCCAGTGCCTTTTAATTTAAAAAATGAAAAATCAACAAAGAATATATAAGTAATTATTTAACTACATATTAGTATTTTAATGATATTATTATACTAATATTTTATATAATTTTACAACTGCGATATTAACCAAAGAGTAACACTTTCAATTGTACATTGTGTACCTTTGAGAAATTATTTAATTTTTGCAGATTTAATCAAATTTAATGATCAGGACACCAGTGTGTGATCAAACGCTGAAAACCGTATAATTATTTTTTATTTATCTGACCCTAAAGCTAAAAACAAACTTAGAAATTCTCCAAAAAATACTCACAATCAATATGCTATGTTTTTATAAAATATATAGACAATTGAGCCTTTGGATTTTTGTTAAAAAGATGCTATTTTCCGGTTATTATTTAAATAAACTATTTCTCTTATACTTCTAAAGTTTTATAACAAAATAAAAAAACCTTATGATTTTATTTGTGATGCAAAATACTTTTCTTTACATACTATTGTATGCCATATTCTTGGAAAGTAATTTTTTTTAAATAACCGATTTATTTTGTGAAAACCGTTAACGACATCTAAAATTGTTCAAAAATTGTAAGTCTTCTTTGAAATTTCATGATTTTTGACCAATAATAGTCAATTTCCAGTGGAAAACGTAACAATAACGTTAAATTGTTCGGAAGTAGTACATCTTCTTTAAAACCTATATCGATATTTTCAGTAAAAATCTCAAGCTAAAACCTACATTTGAACAAATATCTAGTCTTTTCTCAAATTTAATGATATTTTACTAAAAATATCGATTTCGAGTGTAAATCCCCAGCATAGCCTAACAAAGTTATGATGTTCTGAATCTTCTTTGAAATGTTTTAAATATAATTTATTTCAAACAAAGTCATGGGATTAAAAAAAATGAGCTACATATTCTTTGAAATCTAATACTTTTTTATTAAAAATAACAATAATTCCCAATGAAATACACAAAAATAACAGAATATAAATAATAACCTAAAAATATGATGTCTGGATGCTTTTTGTTTAAAAATGCTGCTTTTAAATTAAATGAAAAATCTCTCGGTCATTTTACTTACTGCACTTTTGAAATTAAAGATCAAGCAGCGACATCATTCTTATCACGCAGCTCCTGCTACGCACTCTATTCTTTCCAAAATATGAACTTTTTTACATTAAGTTCAACTCTATTATATGAATATAATATTATATTTACTTATGTACCTCGATCCGGGACTTCTTATTCAAATATTAAAAATTAATGTACATTTTATTTGTCATGGTCACTGTTGAAGTCTGTAATATTTGAAATCAATATTACTTAGGAAAAGTCTGCAAGCGATTATAGATAACAGCGTCTTAGATAACAGCGCTTATTGTTATTAATTCTCACTCGTGTGTTTGTGTCTCTTATTTCGCTTAATATTATTAATAAACGGATTTTGCTTTTGTTTGATATGTAGTACTTTGTTCGAAAATCCTGAACCATAATTGTGATCTTCGTTTTTTCTTTTTCACTAATTTCAATTATCAGCTACCCTGAAAAACGTATAATCTCAATAAATTTCCTTTATATGAAAAGTGGTAACCTCCATCTTGGCAGTAATGTTGTATAGTAGGAATCGACTATACAGTTGTAATAATGTAATGTAACAGGAATCGACTATAATGTTTCTACTTCTATTACTGTGGTTTATTCTCCATTAAAGTAAAAATTCTCCAAGTTCATCGCGCCATCTCAGCGTATCGGTAATCAGAGGGCCCTTTGTGTATACAAACAAAGTTTGTTTCCATTTCTTCAATGGACGCATAACACATCTTGTGTTTAGGATTGTGACTGCAGAGTATTATTTGTCGAGTAATTCATTATTGTTTAGGGGATTTTCGTCAGAGTTGGGCCGCTTTCATAGTTGGGCCACCACTGTATTTGGTATATGAAAAGTGCTGCCATCGGTGCAAATGCATGGAACTATTCGTCTCGATGACAGCTAACTTTTAAAAGCATTGACAGTCGCA
>JAAAKG020136872.1:0-13068 GCA_010014905.2 Druon quercuslanigerum
ATAATTTAATGTTGAAAGCATTAAGAAGATTCATGATTGCAGGATATTTATCGTTTGTCGCCTAAATGCGAACTAAATTAATAGAATACAATAAATAAATCCAACTATAGGACAGAAAATTAAATAATTTCGTTGAAAATGAAACGATTTTGTTAAAAAGATATTTTCTTCTTCGAAAATTCATCCCTTTGATTACAAATGTAAACGTCTAGTGTCAAAATTGGTTCACTTTCGATTTAGAATTTATTTCCTTGTATGAAAAATTAATTATTACAGGTTTGGTTGAAGATTGATCTATTTTTGATGAAAATTCAAATGTTTGGTTAAATGTTGCAAAATTTGTTAAAAATTCATTTTTAGTTAAACATTTATTTCTGTGATTTATATTTTAACTGTTTAATTAAAAAATAACTTTATTGTTCCAATTACAATGTTTTTGAATTAAAAATAAAATTCGTTTGGTTAAAGAATCATCATTTTAGTTGAAATGTCAATTTTTTGTCGTAAATTAACTTTTTTCGGAATTAATATTTTTGGTAAAAAGTAACGCTATTTTTCGAAATTTATTCCTTTGATAACAAATTTAACTTCTTTGGTTGAAAATTCCACTATTTATTAAAAAATTTCACTTCACCCTAAATTTTTTTTTTAAACAAAAAATCATTAAAATAGTTATTTTCATGTAAAATGACAAAATTCACGCTTTATTTCAAGATCCTTAAATTTTAAAGAAGTTTAATAATTTTTTGTAAAACAATTTTAGGTTATTTTGACATTTAGATTGGAAATTGGCATTTTTTGAAAAATTTTGGATGACTTTTTCCGTCGGAAAATGGTGTTTTTAAAATTAAAAAAAATATTGAAATTTTAATACAATTTTAAGTACGCTTTCGCTTTACGGAGAAAATTATTATTTAAAAAAACACATTATTTTGAATAAAATTTTCCATTTTTTAACAGTTTCGAGTTATATTAGCAGTTTTCGAATAAAATTAGTCATTTTAAACATAAATCATTAAATTTTCAAGAAGATTTACAATTTTGAACAATTATCTGTTATGTTAGAGTTTTTATGTAAATAATTTTTGGTATTTTTAGTAAAAAAATATTACATTTTAAAGAAGTTTTATAATTTTGAATCAACTTTAGGCCATGTTCATGTGTTTTACCTGCGACTTATATTTTTAAAAGAAGAATAATTTCATTAATGAATTTTGTTTAAAATAATTAAAAATTTTTTTGAAGCATTTAATACATTTTTAAAAAATTTTAATGTTTGGAAAGTTGTTAAAGTCTTTGTGAAATCTTTTTAAACTAGTCGAATTTTTGTAAAACATTTAAAATCTTTGTAAAATATTTGAAATTTTTCTTAAACATTTGACATTATTCTTAAAATTCTTTAAATCTTCGCAAAATATTTGAAATTTTTGTGAAATCATTCAATTCTTTTGTGAAACCTTCAAAAAATTGTGTCAAACATTTGTGAAATTTTTAAAATAATTGGGAAAACTTTGTGAAATCTCTAAATATCATTAAAATATTTTTTAAACTTTTGTGAAATTATTGAAACAATTCAAAAATTATTTATGCAATTTAAAATCTTTTCGAAAAATTCGAAATATTTTTGGAGCTGTTATTAATAAAAATTATTGAAATCTTTGTTAAATCTTTTAAAAATATTTCAAATCTTTAAAATCTATCTGAAATATTTGGAACATTTTTTTAACCTCTGCTTATTCATTCTAATCTTTGTAAAATCTTTAAAAAATCTTTGAAATATTTTTGTAATATTTAGGAATATTTAAGAAATTATTTAAATCTTTAGAAAATCATTGATGTCTTTGTAAAATATTTAAAATATTTGTTAAGCATTTTATATTTTTTGTGAAATTGTTTAAATCTTTGTGAAGCAGTTGAAATCTTTGAGAAATCATTGAAATATTTGTAAAATATTTTTGAAATCTTAGAAATATTTTTGACATTTTGGTGTAATTATTGGAATCTTTAGAAAATTATTTATTCCTTTGTAAGGTTTTTAAATCTATCTGAAATCTTCGCGAAATATTTGAAATGTTTAGAAAATCATTAAAACCCTTTAAAAATATTTTTAAAGTGTTAGGTAAATATTTGAAATTGTGGAAATCTTTTCAAAATCATTGTGGCCTGTGTGAATATTTTTAAGCTATTTGTAAAATTCTTTAAATCTTTGTGAAATATTTTTAAATTTTTGGAACTTATTGAAATCTTTGTAAAATCTCTGGAAATCTTTGACCTGTTTTATAAATATTTGTGAAATTTTTTTAAAAATCATTTATGCCTTTGTGAAATCTTATGTTTGGTAATATTTGTAAAAATATTATAAACTATTTTAAATTTTTACGACATTTTTTTAACCTTTGGAAATTTATTCTAATCTTTGTGAAATCTTTTTGAAATCCTTAAAAATCTTTGTGAAAAAATCTTGAATTTTTTTTTAATATTTGATAATATTTGTGAAATTATTTAAATTTTGGTGAAATGTTTGGCAATATGGATTTGATACACTTATTTATAAAAAAATTTTTAAAAAAAGGTCCGCAATATAAATTAACATGCAGGTGCGGCGTTTAAAAATTAAAATGAAAACATTTCTTTGACAGCATTCTGGGAAGTTTAGTTTTTCTAGAGAAAATTCAAAGGAATCTATATTATCATCAGAGGTAGTTACTATTGATCAGTTTAGATGTCACTCCACAATCCGTGAAAATATAATTCAAAACTGTCGATCAAGATAACTCTTCAAATAGTAGAAACCACTTAACGTCATTTCTGACTAGATGGAAAATAAAATTTAAAATTTTTAAAGTAAATTTTTCCGAAAAAAAGTAAAAAGCATTTTCTGTTATTTGAAAAGTTACCTTAATCGATGGTTTTCACTTATATTTTTAAAGATTATGGAATTACATCCACACTGATGGATGGTAACTACCTCTGATGATAATACAGATTCCTTTAAACTTTAATTTTTGATCTCTGTATCTGTTTGTTAATTGTTATTGTGCATGCCTTATTACTAAGAAATAGAGTTGTAGCTTTTTTACGATTGAAAATGTTTGTTTATTAAAATTTTATTAACTTTTTTCTGACGCCAGGCGTAAATAAAAAATTTTTGGTATTAAAATGTTACAATTGTTTAAATAAATGGTAGTAATATGACGGTATAATCTAATTAATTAGAATAAATTGTTATTAATTGCAAAAGCAATTGTAAATTAAGTAACAAAAAATGAATAGTAATTTTCGTTCTCATTTAACAGGAAAATTTTAATTGAAACGGCTGAGTAGCTTTGCATAACTAGCATAAAATGTGCACATTGTAAAGAGAACAAGGACACAAAATTTTACACATGTGGATTGCGAATGACTTGAAATTCGCATTCAGACGTATTCATATTTATTTAAAACTTTCTAACCTTTCTCACGTGTAAGTAGAAGAGGTTAGTTTGTAATCAAACTAAGGACAGTCAACACAAGAACGACAAAAATTACTTAGGTAAAATAGAGAAGCAATTTTCTTCACCAAAATTAGCGTTAAATTTGTTTAAAATGGGGTTAGCCAAAACGTACAATTACTACTACCCTGAAATGGCGGGTAAATGTAAACTGCAGAGCGCTATGATATCATATATTCCCGAAATAATTTAATTTTCAATAAAAAAGTAACAGAAAGTCATCCCCCCATAAATTTGTCGTTGTCCTTTTCGTAAATTAAAGTTTAATAACTTCTTAATTAATGTTTAAGGAATCATTTCTATACAATAATTTTTAGTGCAACCCCCCCCCCCCTTCCAACCACCTTATATAGTGCCCTTAAAATGCCCCAAGAATGCAAAATAGCAGTTTCATTTGAAACTTCATGTTAAAGACGGCATTTTTTAAAGCTCTTAACATTAATTATTTTTCTGTAATATGCCACAAGTTTAGAAGTGTTTTCAAATTAATTTCCAATGGTTGAAATTATCCTTATTTGTTCGAAAAAATATCCTTTTCAGTAAATTGTAAAAGCTAATTAATTAATAATAGTTGAATTTGAAACTAAAATATAATAAATTTTTACCAAAACTGTAACTGAATGGTTAACTGTAAGTTTAAAAAAATAATCTTAAACCAATCATTAGAGTTTTCAACTGAAAGAATGAATCTTTAACTGAAATAGTTAAACTTTCAAACAAAAAAATGACTTTTGACTAAAAAAAATAAATTGTCCATCAAAATGTGAACAATTACATTTTAAGTTAAAAAAATAATTTTTAACTAAACAGATGAATTTTTAACTTTAAGTATCGAATTCTCGATTGTTAGATTTCTAACTAAAAATAAGAGGCAAGTTGTCTATTTATTATTTTTAAAATTATTTAGAAGTTCTAAAAAATTTTTTAAAATAATTTTAAGTTTGAAAGAATTTAAAACAGCTTCTAGGCTTCTCCATATTTGAAAATTGCAGTTTACAGCTTGTCAAGGTTGTTTTATCTACACTGAGAGACATTCCATTTGAATAAATGATAAAAATGTTTGAAACTTTAGTTTTTTACAATATCAAAACACGGAAAAAAGTGATGCATTTTACAAATTAGTGTAGTGGTTTTTAACTGGAGAATTTTAAACTTTCGTAGAAAGAATATGATGTTCTGAATTCCACTATACGAAAAATTTATGAATCTTCGTTAGAAAGAATCAAGTGCAAAAAAGAAGTCTGCAGGCAATTTGCTTCAATTTAAAAGGTTGCGTTATTCTTTTAAAATAAAACCTAAATTATTTCTAAAAGAGTATTAATGAAAAACATTGGTTTTGTTGATTAACAGTTTGCTTAAAATAAATCAGTTATGTTAGTTATGTAGATTCATGCAAAAACTTTCGTATAAATAGAATACAATTGCAACAAAAACGAGACCATCGAATTGAATGTGGTTGCAGCCTATTATTATTTTTAATACTCAACTGTAATAATAATTATTATTTTTTAAATTTTTTAATCAGATAAATGCATTAAATTACTTTCTTATTATTTATTTTTAATTTTCATTTTTTTTGGGCAAGTTAGTGGCGGTAGGAGAAAGTTCGCAGTGACGTAGTCGTGGGGTGGACTTTAGCTTATTAGGGAAAGTGAGGTTAGGTTGACAAGGAAGCGGGGTAGTTTTGTGGTCAGGAGTTGGGTTCTTCATTGTGGGCGAGGGTGGTTCTAGTATTACTGGGGGATGTTAGGAGAGAGTAAAGGTTGTCGGTAGGGGCTGTGAGTAAGAAACAAAATTTGGGGCGGCAAGCGAGATCCGCCTTGAGAGGTGGACATCGAGAGTACTGCCAGTGCAGGTAGTGAACTTGAAGGGGACGAAATTTCCAGCATGCCACGACGGCCTGGTGGGCGTGGTTCGGTGTCAAGTGGCGCGTCAGGGAGAGGAAAATATTAGAACAAAGGAAACGCCAAAGCAAGGGAGAGATCGTCAAGCACCAGTAAAGGGGAGGATCTCTTGAAGAGAAAACGAGACAGCAAAGATAGTCCGAAGAAAAGCGCGCTAGAAATTCCTTTAAGAAAAGCGTACGAACAAGTAGGTTAGCCCCCACCCCATAAAAATAGACAGGCAGGCAGAGAAGAAGGCTCTCTGGGTGCTGATAGGCGAGGTCAGAGGGTTGAAGGAGGACGTAAGGAAGGCGATGGAGCAGATAGAAGGTATGGTGCAGGACCTGAGGGTAAGAGATGAAAGATGGGAAAAGAAGGTAAAAGAGCTGAGGGAGCGAGTAGCAGGATTGAAGAGAGGAGTAGCGTCCTTAAAGAAGGAAAAAGGTGATAAAATGAAGCATATAGATGAAGAGTTTAGGGAGTTGAAGGAAAGGGCAAAACAAATGCTTGAGAAGGTGAAGAGAAGGTCGCAACGTAAGTTAGTTGACAGGGGGAGGGCGAGAAGCGAGGTATTTGGGAGAGGGTGGAGAACATGATAAAAGAGAAAGTGGGAGGGCGTAGAAATGATAAGGAGGAGAGAGCGGATAGGGAAAGGATAAGAATTAAAGGCATGATAGGAAAAGTTAGGATGAAGAGGAGAAAGGAGAATAAAGTGGTGGTTGTGGAATTGTAGAGTTGGGAAGAAAATTGGGGGTAATTTGTAACAAAAATAGGATATAGGACAAGAAGGTTTTCATCGATCAAGACTTGACGAGGAAGGAAAGGGATGTTCTGAGAATGCTAAACCACAGGGCTAGGAAAGAGAGAAGTGAAGGGAGAGCGGCAAAGGTAGGGTCTTGAAAAAATTAAAATAGAGGAGAAAATGTGGGAATGGGATGAGGAGTAGGGGTTTTGAAGGAAGTGCAGGGGAATTTGTTTCGTGGGAAGTTGGTGGGTGGGAGCAAAGCAGGGCGGATGAGTGTTAAAGGTGCTGTACTCGAACGTAGCAGGGGTAAAGAAGAAAGATGAGGATTTCTGGAGATATATCCAGGAAGTTGATGTGGTGGGATGGATAGAGACGTAGTTAGAGAGGAAAGAATGGGATAGTGTAGAGCCAAAGTTTGCCAAGGGGGTATAGTTGGAGGCTATAGGAGGTGGTAAGAGTAAAGAGGAAAGAAACAGTGACTAGAGTAATTATCACAGGGGTTAGGGATGGATTAGAGGAAGAAGTTCATCGAGAAAGAGTCCGACAGGGCGTGCAAATGAGGGCAGTAACGATAGTACGGGTAACATACAAGTTTGTGACTGTGCTTAATAAGGATGGGATTAGAGGAAGAGTTAGGGTAGGAGGAGTAAGCATATGGTCATTCGCATATGCAGATAAAATAGTGCTGCTAGCAAAGAGCGAAGAGGCTTTAAAGGAGATGATGATAAAGTTGAGAAGATACTTAGACAAAAATAGGTTAGAGTTAAATGCGGATAAGTCGAAGGTTATGGTGTTCAGAAAACTTAAATTTATAATTTTGTCATTTCTTTACATTTCATATTTATTACATAATAAGCATCTATCTTTGCATTTTTTAAAGGAATTTGTAAGTTAATTTAAAATCCGTAACTTTACCAGCATTTAAAAAAAATTGGATAAAAGTCTATCTTTTCAATTTCGTATCACACTCTCATTTTTAGCTATTATTTATTAATGAATCCTATGTTTTATTTCTTATTACTACCATGCTTTAAATTTATTTTACATTTTTATATTTTTTCTGAAGTCGATTGACTACAATTTATAATCTTTCAATGTTGTAAGTAATATTTAATTTTCTATCCTTATGTTTGATCTTAAAACACTGATTCCAAACTTCTGTTGGAACACGTGTACTGGTTTACGAATTATTTTTTTATATCTTTCAAAGTCTTACATTGTACATGCCCAAGAGGCATAGCAGTAATTAGCAGTATGGAAGAAATTGAGCAATGACGGCACTGAGGAATGATATTTGATTTTCTCTCGGCTTCAACCTGAACGCTGAGGGTAGCAAGAAGTTTGATATCGAATATCCATTTGGCTGTAGGAGAGGAAGGGTCTAGATGGACGACCACCAGGGGCCAGATTTTTTCCCCTTTTTCATACGATGAACTCGCTTATCGGAGGGAATCTTAGTTTGGAGTTTTATAAATATAGAGTCTTCAGAAAGACATTTGTTGACTCATCTGATGGCAACGATAAGGTCTTTCTCTTGTTGAAGCTTGTTAGAACTGTAACTGATTATCTTAAAAACTATCTTCAGTTTGTGGATAGACGAATATTGCGTCGGACGTGTTTTTTGAATAGCGGATAGGAATTCAGCTTTGAGAAGGGCTGAATGGATTTTGGGCCAGAGTTTTTTGCTGAGGATACGGATAGAAGGAGGACTCCGCTTCTCGGAAACTGACTCATCTTCATCAAATGAGCTTGAGAAGGTAGACTCATTGTCGGAAAGTGTAGAGGTAGCTGATTTTGTGGGACTAGAAATGCGCTTGCGTTTGATCCGTTTTGGTTTTACCGTTTGAAAGGCATTTGTATAACCTTCGGGCGAAAAGTCAAGATCGTTATGGGACTGCAGAATGTCCATCGATTCCAAGCCATCGGCTAGATTGGTTGTTATCGGGGTCGGAGTTACGCGGGATAGGAGTGCTGCCTCGTAGGACTTCAGAGTTTGACGAAGCTTGGAGATAATAGACGCTGTTTGATTTTCGGAGAGACAATTAGGGTTAGGAAAGCGGAAAGAAGTGGTATAAGGCGATGGTAGAGAAGAGGCTTGCTTGGGCAAGGAGGAAAAAGGGTCTTAATCTGAATGGAGGTTGGACATGATAACGTGTTAAAGGGGTTGCTCTGAGAAGAGTAGGTGTGTGAGGACTCGAGTTTCGAACAGTTCACTTCCATGCGTCTGATAGAACAGAAGTTTCTAGGCCTTTACGGGGCCTTTACTTCACTTAAATCCTCTTTCAATAACCCCACCGTTTCCCAAGCCACCAAGACCAGTGCCTTCAACGCCATAATTAGGAGCATCTGCACCTACGCGATACCTGCCTGGGGCTCTGCTACCCAAAATTGTCTCTTCAAACTGGAAGGTGCCTATGTGCGCCTTCTCCGTTCCACTTTAAACATCCCTTGGTTCATCCGTAACAAACAAATTCTTGCGGACTTCAGCCTTCCATCAATTACCAATGACGCTCACACACACGCTGCCAAACTTCGTCTTTCAGTGGCTAATCAACCAAATCCTTGCATCAACTCACTTGCAAATTATGCAAGTAAAACTTCCGGCCGCTTTAAAAGGCCCTGCTTGTTTGTCCTGCCGCACTAATTGAGCAATCCGTCTCTCTTAATTTTCAGTGTTTCACTTTATGCCCGAGTGTCCTTGCAGTATAATCTGCCTCGGACTTTCAAATTCTATGTCCCTTATTTTCTTTTCATCTTGGTTCATTACCTGCTACGTTGGTAACCGGTCGAGGAGGGGATTTTACTCAGTAGGCGAGCCGAACTAACCCGACACCACCCACTTTTCCTGGGTGTCTTTCGAAGATTTTCCCTTCTCGACCTCCCTTAAAAAGTGCATTTATCTGTTAAATAGGACTGAGACCTCAACGCTTCAAAAAGTATGGAGAAGATGACGTATAAAGCACTGTCTCTGAGTGAGAAACTAAAACTATTTCAATGTGTCAAGAAAGGAGTCAAAAGGCAGAAGGACATTGCTGCTAATTTCGAAATCCCAGTTAACTCTTTAACTACCATTTTTAGGAACAAGGAAAAGATCTTGTCTGCTGCTTCAAATTCTTGTTTCCAAGCGGATCTCGCTTTCCATTATTGGAAACATCGATGGTGGAATGGATGAAATCCGCTCGAAATTAGAATATTCCCTTATCTGGTCCTATTGTCCATGAAAAAGCATAATTTTTCGGAACTCCATTAGGAAATAAGGATTTTAAAGCTAGCTCTGGGTGGCTTGATAAATTCAAGAATCGGAATGGCATCGTATATAGGACATTAGGTTGCAAGAAAGCTTCTGCTTCGCAAGAAGACTGCGAAAAGTTCCTCAATGACATTTTGTCTGATTTTCTGGCTGCAACAGAATATATCTTCAATGCAGACGAATCTGGTCTTTTTTTAAAATGTTTACCAGATAGGACTTTGACATTCAAAGAAGACACTTTTCATGGTGGGAAGAAGAGTGTATATCTCGTTACTGTAATGGTCTACGCTAATATGTCTGGTAAATAAATATTAAATTTATTGGTAACAGGTAAACATAAAAATCCACGATTTTTCAATGGTGTTAGATCTTTGCCAGTTCTTAACAAGAATCATAAAAAATTTGGATGACAGTTCAATATATAAAGACTGGCTTCATAAAATCGATCGTAAATTTCATAGAGAAAATCGAAAAGTTCTTTTATTAATAGATAATTATTTGTTTATTCTGATTAGCTTTACCTCCAAATTGCAACTGGACATTTGTGATTCGTCTACGCTCGCTGTGATTGGCGCACTTATTTAAAAGTCGCTGGGTCGCCAAGAAATCGCCTACACTCAATGTAAATCGCCATACTAGTCGGCAGTCCCATGACCCCCAAAAATTGCAATTGAGCCTACGTATAAAGAACCTATTTTTCGCTTTGCCCACTTCGACATTTTGTATAATTAATCAAAGAGTTTTTACCTTAAAGCACGCATGTAGTTCATCTCGGATGGACATAAATTAATGAAGATAATTAAATGACAAAATATTACCGCAATTAAAATAGATAAACGTAAATCGATCCCTAACATACTAGCCCTACTTTGAAAACGATTGGCTTGTGAATGCGCCTTAATGTTCTTTTTAAGAGAGCAATTTTAGTGAAGCCCCAGTTTTTGCTGTGATGTTAGAAAAAAAATTCTTGTAATAAATACTAAGGTGTAAATTTATTTTGTGTTTCAGGTACGTATCACTCATACAGTGGATTCTTTTCTATTGCCGAATAGAATTTAATGATGATATTGGTATGTAAAAATGCCATTTCGATAATTTTATTCCCGTTAAATTAACATTTTTAAATTTGGACAGTGTGTTTTAAACTGCATTTTTAATCGTGAAATCGGAGCGTCTATTTAGCTAGAAAATCCGGGATTGTTATGAAATTTTTATATTCTTGTATATTCCTGAAAATTTAAGAAAAATTTTTGTAAAGCCAGGGAATTTTTAAAGTATGCGACATCAAAATTAACTTTCGTTTGTACACCAAAGTTTTTCTTTTATGTGCGTTAATTTTGAGGCCCATGGTCTTCCTACTTGCATTCAGTTTATTCAACATTCTTTGCAAGTCTTCGATTGACTCTACCGTAACGACCTTATCATCTGCGAAAGCTAACCCATGTAATCTTATTGTTTCGAGACCACGCCTTTTTCGTCGAAAAGAGCTAATTTTATACACTTGTCCATGAATAATATAAATCGCCATGAAGACATAACGCATCGTTGCCTAACTTCTTGCACTTTGTTGCTTCCTTCAAAGTCGTTTTGTATTTTCTTCTCTTCTTCTGCTCTAATTTTATATTTCCTTTCCTTCGCCAGTCATAATCATTTTAAGCTAATTTCTTTCTTCATCGTTTAGACCTGCGATGTTCAAAGCTCTCCTCTAAACTTTTTTTTGATTTTTGGGCAGCTTAATTTTATCATTCTACTATGCATCACCAGAAATTCTTCCTATAACTGCGGTACCACACACTTCGATTGCACATCTAAGAATTATATCCCGGAACTTACTCCATGCAACCTCTGTATCTTTGCGTCTTACAAGCGCCACCCAATTTGCCCTATCTATGCTCTCATTTATGTTACTTTGAAAATCTATTCGTACATCCGGTTTCTGTAGGTTCTCAATTTTGTTTTGCGTTTGTTTTGTTTTCTTGATTCTCTTTTTTCTCCATCCCCGATTTAACTTAATTTTGGAGATCAGAAGGTAATGCTTAGTATTGCATGCAGAAACCCACATGCCTCTTGTGTCTGTGACTGGCTCTCGTAGTCTTTCATACGCAACAACAAAGTCAATTACACTGTGGCTATATTCTTTAGACCAGGTGTACATGTGGATCATTTTATGCCTAAACCAAATATTTGTAATAAACAGACCCTTTTATAAGCACAAGCCAACTAATTTATCTCCGTTATAGTTTGTTCTTTGATCCCCAAAATTACCTAGTACTCTTTCTGTATCATGATTTTGGATGCTCACCTATCCATTTATATCTCCTAGCAAAATTATTAATTCATATGATCAAAAATATTTTTTGTGTCGTTTAAAGTGTCTCAGAAGGTGTCTTTTACTTCTTCGGGATCAATATAATAACTAATATTCTGATTCCTACTTTCATTATAACCCACAGCAGTCTGGGAGATACAAAATCATGATCTCCGAGATGCTACTTCGCTCTTTCATTCAAAATGAGACCTACTCCTTGCCTACGATGTGTTTCACTATCTACTACTGACCATATTTAAAATCCGCATTTCAGCAGCCCGTTTTCTATGTCTAATTTCGCATCCCTTCTTCTTTGTTTCAGGCACACATAAAAGATCTAGTTTCCTTAAGTGCATAATTTCACGAATTACATTTTTTTGAGATCATTCGGCCCCCTAGCATTCCAAACACCCAGGCTTCATTCGCCGCTTGAAGCTTCACCTTTAAATTACCGTGTGCATGGCTTTTGTTAATTAATGTTCCAGTCAAAATCGAGGCTATTTTATTGTTTTATTACTCATTGCTTAGATTTTACGCCCAACTACCACTGCTGTAAGTTTATTTGCAAGTCAAAATCATGTCCCAGTTAAGTAGTAATTCTTCATATGATGAAGAGTTTAGTTAAAACGTCCGTCCCATCAAATTTCATTTAATAAAGGTGGGTTTGAAGCGGAGGGGGGGGGGCAGAACTGGAACCGAAAGAGTCATCTAGGGCGTATGTTTTTATGCTGACATCACCAGCCTTCAGCAGTAGGGTGACTCTCTTTTTTTAGAGGGCAACGGTCCCCCGCATTTCATTCCAAATACAAAAAAAATAAATTTCGTTATTTTTATTTTTTTTTATTTTAACAGTTGCCGGTTTTGACTTGAAGTTTCCCATGTAAAATGTATTAGGAAAAATCATTTTTTTGAGTTTTGGAATAATTTTGAGGGTCTGATAAAATGTGGCGGGAAAGTATGGGTGCCTGTAGAGAATTATGCAACGAAAAATTTCAGGTATTAGAGATATGGGTTTGACACCACTAACACACCCCCACGAGCACCGTAAAACTACCCTTAATACAAAAATGTCCATTCTTCATGAAATCGACCTTTTGAGCACTGTATTCCTGTCTGTTGTTTTTATTTAAAATTATTAATATTGGTCTAGCGAAGTATTTAATATCATTGTTTAATAAATGTTTAATTATTTAAATAAATGGAATTTGCTCAAATAATTCTTTTTTCGAAAATTCGTTTTTCCCCCTTAAAATTTTTACTATTAGTCTAGTGTAATAAGTAATAACATTGGTTCATTATTTTTAAATGTTTAAACAAATGGAGTTTGTTTAAGTTTAAGTTTAAGTTAAGGTTTATTTATTGGAATATTTATTAACTTTAGTTTAATTATT
>JAAAKG020136873.1:0-13067 GCA_010014905.2 Druon quercuslanigerum
GTCATCCAGCTTGTAAGGGGGTTGTGAAGAAAATTTTCTCGTCTCTCCGTAGTTCAGTTGGTAAGAGCATCAGACCGAAAATCTGAAGGTCCTGGGTTCAGATCCCAGCGGAGATAGAGACATTTTTTCACAATCTTAAGATTAATCAATTTTCTAACAATATTTATATAGACCAGTAGACAAACAAAATTAACATCTAATATTAATAATAAATATACCCTGGTCAACAACCCTAAGATCAACAATAATATTTTGTTTTTAGTTGAAAATTTAAGTCTTTGGTTGAAAAATCATGTATTTTGTTCGCAATTTATTCTTTTTGGTGAATTCCATTATTTTTTATTGAAAATTTTAATTATTTGTTTGAAAAACTATTTCAATTTTTTTTTATTAAAAATTTATCTTTTACTAAAGATATCAATTTTCTGGGCTGAAAACAATTTTTTTTATTTTAAATTTAATTCGACTTATCAGTTTACTTGAAAATTCATGTTTTTGGTTGCAAATTCAACTTTTTAAGTGGACAATTCATCATTTTTATTAAAAATTCATCGTTTTGGTTAAAAACAAAAATACTCGGTTCAAAATTTTAATTTTTTCTTAAAAGTTCATCTTTCTGTTTAAAATTGATTTATTCCAGATAAAGATTGATAATTTTAGTTGAAAATTCATTAATTTGGTTAAAAATTTAACTTCTTAGTCCAAAATTGGTCTTCCTAAATTGATAATTTAATTTTTTTGTTAAAAATTCATATGTTTAATTTAAAAATCGTCTATCTTGTTAGAAAATGAATTTTCCTGTTTGAACATTAATCGTCTTGTTTAAAAACCATTTTTTTGCTTAAAAATTCAAGTATTGCAATAAACTTTTGACAATTTTAGTAATTAATTCATTTTTATTGTTAAAATATTACTATTTAGTTAAAAGATATATTAAATTTGTTTAAAAAAAACATCTGTTTTTTCTTGTAGTAGAATAAATTTTTAAACTGAAAATCTAACTATTCCATTTGTGTTTAAAAACTGATATTTTTGTATTCAACATATAGCTATTTCTTTGAAAATTGATTTTTTTTAGTTGAAAATGCAACTCTTTTATTTAGAGTTAATGTTTTTTTATACCTTCTTTTTATAGAAAATTAATTAATAGAAAATTATACATAAAAATTTAGGCACTCACATTATTTTACCTAAATATGCAATAAATTTTAATTAAAAGCAGAAAAAAATGTATTAAAGTTTTATGCAAATTATTAATTATGTTCTTAGCATCATTTATTTATTTAATCTATCATGCTAATATATTGAAGAATATCTCGTAACAATAATTAAATTCCTATAGACTAATTTTTTTCAGGATTTGAGTAGACACCCTGTCTTAGGAAGTCTAATGTCACTCCGAGAGATGTCCCAAAAACGTCCATGTCTTTAGGACGTCTTTAAAACATCTTTAGGACATTAGATGTCTCACAGACGTTGATTGGACTGAAATGTGACGTCCTATGAACGTGCCAAGGACGTTCTTGGGATTTTAATAGTTTGGGCCCACTGGGCTGAGTTGACTAAAAAAATGTTAGTTTTCTTTGCATTGATAATGGTATGGTAACTTACGATTGTCCAAGTCTGCAGCATGCCACACCGTAACAGTTCAAAAAGTGTGTAGATGTCAGGTCCATTTTCCATGAAAGTGATAAAAAAAACAACATATTTTCAGTATTTTGGTATGCAAGTAAATGCAAGTTCTTACTTTCTTTTTTAGTTTACTATTTTAAGTACCAATGAAATTCAAACAAGTATCTGTTCTTCACACGAACGTAGAAAACGGCGGCTTTCGTACTATGTCAAACATTGAGAAAATGGCTAAATGCTGCACGTTCTGGTATCACATTTTAAATTATCCAATCACTGAGACGAAAATAAGTCCTTCCTTCTGTCAGGTTATTTTCGGATTCGTTATTGGATGAATTTATCGTCTTTTACAGATGAAAATTGAGGTTATGTTTTCATTGTTATTTTTGGGGTCCAGGTTCTTTGTCGTTGCTCGTTACTCAAGCCCCCAATTTCCGCATTCTTATCAAGAAAAATAATATACACGTCAAGGGGAGAAATGTGACACTGCAAACTCTCCTGATTTGGATTGAAATTCGGTTCGATTTTTACGTTTTCGCCCCTATACGCGTAATCTATTATTTATAGTCAAGAGATCGTGCAAGCAGTTTTAAACTGAATTTAAATTTTTGAGTCGCGCAGTGAATAAGTTTTTACTCAGGCAGTGAAAAATTTTCTTTAAGATATTTTTTTAAAGCCCGAATTCAATCAGGCGATGCCCATTTAAGAAGGTGAGACAACTATGAGAAGCAGTCTTCCTCAAATAGCTCAAAAGCAACAGCTAAAACAAATCCTTTTAAAACAAGTTTTTCCAACTTATTTGTAATTGGTCACTTTCCGTACGCCATACATGCCTCGAAATACGATAATTTCGTTAGTGTAATACAAAATTATGTTTCTTTACTTCTTACCGTCTTGTATTGATCATGCCCCAGCCGCTAGTAGTAACATAAATGTTTGGTGGTATACGCCCATTATATAATGGTATAGGTTGATTGATTCTAAGATTGACAGATGGAAAAATGGTAACCAATGCGATATCGCCGTTCAAGGGCTGATCAACAAATTCTGGATGATGTCGTATTTTCCAAACGGTGTGATGCATTCCCTCCTCTCGAATTGCGGAACCAGAAAGAATGCTGTATGTCTGAGTGTTATCAAGATCGATGACACAAACAGCAGTAGTTAAGATAACATTCGGCAATAATACAACTCCACTGCAAATATGCACTTCTTCTTCTAAAACACTGACAATGTACCGCACATCTTCAATCGCTACTGGTTTGTTTCCATTACGCGTTCTATCAATCAGTCGCTTCTTCCGCACGTGAATAGCCGATGATTCTGCTGCAGATATAATTTTTTAATGATCTACAATAATCATTAGTCGCACAAGGCCTCTAAATCTGTCAAAAGTTTAACAAATGGTTAGGGATATTATTGATAAAAAAAGTTGAGCGCTTGCATTTATAACCAAAAAGCTGAGTTTTTAACCCTCAAAGATTGAGTTTTCAACCTACAAGATTGATTTTCAGCTAGGAGACAAATTTATAAAAAAAGATACTTGTTTATTTAAAATTATATTAGCAATGGTATTTATTGGTTACCTAAAGTCTGAATTTTTAAACACCAAAGAGAAATTTTTAATCTTGAAGTTGGATTTTCTACCAAGAGACGGATTTGGAGGCAGAAAAAGATATTTCTTTATTTCAAATTATATCGACAATAGTATTTCATGATGCAGTTTTTCACCGAATATTATATTTTCATTTTTTTTTAATCATATAGGAAATGCACATTTAGCGAATTTTAAAACAGAAAGAAATAGGTTAAAGAAGTCTGTAGTATCATGAGAGATAGTTACCATCAATCAGTGCCGATATCATTCCAGAATTTGTGAAAATAGAAATAAACAATATCAATCAAGTAAGCTCTTTAAATAACTGAAAATACTTAACGTGATTTCAAAGTAGATTAAAAATAATTTTTCTTTTCAATTTTAAAATTAGGTTTAAAAAAAAGATCTACTCTCCTCGCTTAATTGAAAATCGAACAAAACAACTTCCGATCGCCGATCGGGTGCTTTTCGACAATCTAAATCTACAACAATCTATAGTGTTTTCGTTTCTATTTTCTCGGATTGTTGAATAATATATATTTTGATCAAAAGTAAGTATCACTAATAATAATTCAGATTCCTTTAAAATACTCTTCTCATAAATGTATCACCTGGCTTTAGATAGTGTGTATTTCTAAAAAAAAAGATTCTTTTTTCCATCTCTCTAATAGTTTAACGGGAAAGCACCCGAGCGGGAATCGGAAGTTTTTTAGTTTGATTGCCAATAGAGCGAAGGGAGAATATCTTTTTTCATAAAGAATATAATTTTAAAATATAATAGAATAATTATTTTTCATATAATCTGAAACGACATTAAGTACTTTCTGCTACATGAAAATTTCACTTGTTCGTTAATGTTCATTTATATTTTTACGGATTGTGGAATAATTTATACACTGATTTGAGGTAACTATCTCTGATGATAATACAGATTTCTTTTAAATACTTGTATCATAAATATAACACCTGGAATGTGACAGCGTGTATTTTTGAGCGAAGAGAGTGAAGAGAGTAGATCTTTTTCTATAAAAAATTTAATTTTACAATTCAATAGAATAATTATTTTTCATGAAGTCTGAAATTACATTAAGTATTTTCTGTTCTTTGAAGAGTTCAGTCGATCAAAAATGTTCATGTTTATTTTACGGGTTGTGGAATGGTATGTTCCCTGATTAAAGGTGAAAAAAATTCTTCCTTTGATATTTCTAATAGTTTAATAGAGAAGCACCTGACCGGCAATTGGAAGTTCTGAGGATGGATTCCAAGTAGTTCTTTTCTTATAAAAAGTTTAATTTTAAAATTTAAAAGAAATATTTTTTTCCATCTAGTCTAAAATGATGGTACGCATTTTCTCATATTTAAAGTGTTCAGTCGATTGACAATGTTCATTTCTATTTTCACGGATTCTGGAATAATATGTATCCTGATTAAGGGTGAAAAAAAGATTCTTCTTTCTACATCTCTAATGGTTTAACGCAGAAGCACCTGACCAGCAATCGGGATTTCTGTGGCTCGATTTTCAATAGAGCAAAGAGAGAACATCTTTTTTCATAAAAAATTTAATTTTAAAATTTAATAGAATAATTATTTTCCATGTAGTCTGTAATGACATTAAGTATTTTTTTCTATATGAAAAGTTCACTTGATCGTTAATGTTCATTTATATTTTAACGGAATATGAAATGATTTCTACACTGATTAAAGGTAACTATCTCTTATGATAATGCAGATTTCTTTGATATACTTTTATCATAAATGTAACATCTGGCTTGTGGTAGCGTATATTTAAGAAAAGAATATTATTTTTTCGATCTCTCTAATGATTTAACGGAGAAACACCTGAACGGAAATTGGAAGTTCTGTGGTTCGAATATCTTTGGAGCGAGGAGAGTAGATCTTTTTTTATAAAAAATTAAATTTTTAAATTAATGAGAAATATTATTTTCTATCCAGTCTGAAGTGTCGTTGAGCATTTTTTGTTATCTGAAGAACTCACTTAATCAATAATGTTCATTGAGATTTTCACGGATTGTGGAATGATATCTACACTGATTGATGGTGACTATCCCTGATGATAATACAAGTTCCTTTGAATTACTCGTATCATAAAGGTGAAACCTGTCCTGAGATAGCATGTATTTATGAAAAAATGATTCTTCTTTCGATCTGGCTATTAATTTAACAGAAAAGAACCCGACCGGCAACCTGAAGTTGTGTGGTTCGATTCCTAATGAAGCGAAGAGAGTAGATCTTTTTTGAGAAAATGTCATGATAAAAAAATTAGTTTCTTGTTCAATATATACCATCTCTTTATGTTATAGACAATTTAAATAAACAAACGAACGTCATACGAATATACGAGCAGAAAAAGATATTTTTTTCTTTCAAATATGTATTCAAAGTATATTAAAAGTGATATATACTGATGATGTTGGGTTTATTAAACAATAATTTTCATTTATAAACAAATTACCTAAACAAATGCTCCGTGAGCACATTTATTTATTTACTGATTCTTCCTATGAATATGCTGCTTTTGTATTTGTTTAAATATATCTGGCCTATTATATCAATGAATCACATCGTATGACAAAAATGTATCAGTGAATATTATTATTGATATAATTTTAAAGAATTTAAAATAAAAGCATTCTTTTTCTGTATATAGATGTACTTACTGTTCATTTTTTTATAACAACTGACTTCAAAGTTAAACATGTTTTTTGCCTGCATGCTTATAAATTAAATTCAAGAGATAACAAACCCGAAGGAAAATATTAATACTTTATAATTAAATAAATCCGAAAGTCGACCCTTACAGATCCCGTAAAAATTTCCTAAAAAAATTTATATCCGGGATTAGACTGAGAATTTCGTTTATAAATCAAAAAGCCATATATAAACAAAGAGCATATGTATGTAAAAAATAAAATGAATTGTGAAATAAAGTGACATCCAGAAAGCCAACGTTTCGAAAAAAATTCAAATGCCAAAAAAAAGCTTAAGAAAATTTATGTCGTCAACGTTTTAGGAAGATTTTTTGAAAATCAAAAATTCCTGTTTGAAGCAGTTTTTAGTTTTAATTTGATTAGTGATTTATAGAGTGTGTACTTTTGCAGTGCTTTTAGATGGCCCTTAATTTAAAAAAAGACATTTCGAGAAAATTCTAAACAGGCTTCAGAAAATAGTAGCATTAGTGCCGTTTTTTAATATTAGCAAAATAGTTTTTTTTTTTAAAGTATAAGAGACTATCAAAAGTAGCGTAAATCTTAGGCGTGCGTTAGTATAACTGGATATACCTTCTTCAACACAGGTTAGTTTTGATCGAATTTTTATTTTAGATGGTGACATTTGGTCGTTTTGCATTTGTTAAAATTTTAAACAATTCAGTCTTCAGGCCTCAATTATTATAGCATATTAATTTAAAAGTATTATTCAAATGTATTAAGTATATTTTACTTACTATTATCATCTGCTAAACCCCCAATTCCTTGAGCGAATATACCAATCACGATAAATACAATTAAGTAAAATAGCTTTCCCATTTTTATCAAGTAGACACTCTGAGCGTATAAAACTCTGCTTTTTACAATTAATGACATAATTTTGTCGACCATGCATATACATATTTTCTTTTATAATCAAACTTTGTTTGCTGAGCAAACAAATCTAAAGGGTTTGCTTACGTGATTTTATTGCTAGCATTGCTGATACCCGCATTAAATTGTAAAAGGAAACCAATTTACAATATAAGCGCTGGTAAAATTGGGAGCGGGATAAAATTGGTAAATAAAAATACTAACATTAATCGTAATAATTGTAATAATTGTATGTCTGTGTATGTTTTGATAAAAGATCAAGCCTGAAACCTTGCACTTTTATATTCCTCAAAGAAATACATGTAATGTTATATAAGCAAAAAAAGAATTTTTGTTTCGAGCTGTGTATTAAAGTGTGAGGTATACTGTAGAAATGGTTTTAAGAAGATTTATGCTTTAGTTAATAAGTAATTGAAGTTTGATTGTACGTTTTTGAATTGAGTCACCTTATCTGATCGATAGTTTCCTATACTCGAAAACTTTTGCGAAATAGGTTTGTAAATCATTGTTTGTGTTATGAGTTCATTAGACATAAATTACGTTTGTGAAAGGAAAACTGGATTTGCAAACTCCAGACAAAGATATAGTCTATTAAAATTATAGGCTTTTGAACTGATAGGCCATTTTTACTTTATCGGCTACTATAGGGTAATATTATATATTAAGGTCAAACTTTAAGTGCTTAGTTTTACTTATTTTCAAGTCTTCTTTGATATTCCTAATTCAACAAGCAGTGATAATTCCAAGTTGTTTCTAGATTATTAAATATAAATGATAAATTTAGTTTTTGATCTACTTTTTGTTTACATGCCCATTATAAAATATTTTTTTTTCGTCATTAAAATATTTTGTAGAGTCAAGAAAAGTTTGTTTGATTCAACCACATTTTTTTATGTATATCCAAAAAATAAACAGTTTTTTAGTTCAAAAATTTTGTGCGTGTGTGTCATAATGTCAAATTTTAAAATTCGTTGTCAAGCAGATGTTGATGGTTTCATGAAGCCTTTATTAAAATCGGCTAAAGAAGATTAAGTGGAAAAACTGCATTCAGGTAAGTCAAAACAAGTTTCAATTTGTTTTCTAATTCTCTATAGACCAGAAAATGAGTGTAAATATTTTATAAGTAAATTTTTGGTTCTTAAAAGTTTTGTGAAATGCGATTTTTGAAAAAATTGTTTTGATGCTAGATCTTTTTGAAAATATACAAAAAATTTGTCGTTGAAAATAATACCATATTTTAATAAATAATTACAAATTTTAAATGATCTACGAGGTTCAAGGTTTCAGAAAATTCTAAAATCATTACAAAATTTTTAATTTAAGAAATTTAACTTAGATTAAAAATTAAATTTAATGTCTTATTTAACGACAAATAATGAAGGTAATGGATAGAATTCCTAAAAATAAAACCAACAATCCAACTATCAAAATAAATTAAATTTTAAATTACAATAGGTTTTTACAAGAAAATTCTACTTAAAAAAATTTCCCATAATCCCATAACCCCATAATTCCCATAAAATAGAAACTTTAAAAGCAGTTCGCGAAATTTAAGATTTTTATTTAAAAATTCAGTTAGTAAATCAACATTTTTTCCAGTGATATTGAAATAATAAATCAGACTTATCGATTCTTTTTAATGACTAAGTATTTATTTTTCTATGAACTAGCTTTATTTGCGTAGCGGAAGATTTTAACATTCTCATCATTTATGATTGAAAAAGTATTAGAATTGTCGGAAATTTGACATCACGATGTTTCAACGGACCTCCACATTTCGCGACCCCCTGAATCCGAAAATCAAGTTTTTACAATGCCGTCTGTTTGTACGTCCGTCCGGCCGTCCGTCCGTAAACACGATAACTCTCGAAAAAATAAACGTATCAAATCTATCTTTTGCACAATTTTTTAGTCTATCTGTGTAAATAAAAAAATAATTCTTGGTAAACGTGTTCTGTATTAGAATGTCTATTACAGTTAGGCAAGTTTTTTATATTACCTACTCTGGTAAAATAAGAAAAACAGTGAAATTTTTAAATATGAGCTGGAAAATATTTTTTATTTCATAAATATTAATGTCGTATTTCACACTGGGGGCGCAAATAAGACACCAACCTAATTTATTATGCTAGAGTACTTTATATTTTATAATTTTAACATAAAATTCTTTTAAGTATAACACCTCAAAAGAAAAATATTTTACTTTCAGGCACTTTCTATTTCGGGAAAAGACAATTTTTATATTAAAAACTTTCGTTTCTAATTGGCACGCATTATTTTATTTAAGTTTAGTTTGAACAGATTCTTTATTTTAGAAATTTTTTTTAGGAAAATATACGTGTTTTTGCATTAAATTTTTTTAAATGAAAGGTAAGAGGTGTTTTTTCTTATTTTGTTACTAAATTTCTTTATTTAAAAACAACTTTATTTCCAAAACATTCATAAAATTATTTAGGTCTTAAATCTTCAATTTAGGTATCACAATTTGTGTAGCAGGAAATTCCAGTATTTCGTACTAAATTAAACTGCTTTGTTAAAGATTCATTTTTAAGTTGAAAATTTGTTTTTTTAGTTTTACATTAACTAGTTTAATCGAAAATTTTGAAAATCTATTTTTTTTTGTTAACTTAAATATTTCTTTTAAAATTATTTTATTTTCTTAAAAGTCCCTCTTCTTTGTAGAACATTTTCTTTCTTGATGAAACATCTACTATTATTTTTTCGTAAACAATGTATCCCTTAGATTTGGAAATTCAATTTCTTATTTAAAAGTGGAAATACATTCTTAAAAATTTTGTTTTGTCACAAAAATATTCATAACTTTAGATTAAAATAATTTCTTTTATTAATTTAAACACAGTTCAAACATTTTTTTTACACTGAAAACTCAAATTTTGATTTCGTATTAAATTTTTCGTGAAAAATTCATCTTTGGTCCTTAAAAATTTTAAACTTTGGTAGCAGGTGCCTCTCTTTGATAAAAAAGAGCATATCAATGTGAGGTAAAATATTATTTTTTTAAATTCAAAATGAATTTTTCAACTAAAAATCTGACTGTTTGGTTGAATATTTATTTTTTCTTAATAGAGGTTCATTATTCATTGTAGAAAATTAATTTTTTCTGGATAATTCACTTCTTTGATTGAATTCAATTATTTTTTATAAAAAAATAAAGTACTTTATTGTACAATTGTAATGTATTTATTGCATTATAATTTATAATTGCATTCATTGTAAAAAAAATTATCCCTTAGGTTAGAGATTGTTTATATAGATCAAAAATTCATTTCTTTAACTTTAAATTTTTTAAAAATCCGGTTCATATATTTTTTTTTTGTTTAAAAATGTGATAATTTGGTTAGATATTCATCTTCCTATATTAAAAATTAATATATCTATTTTTTCGCTGTCGATTAACTAATCTTATTTTATGGTAGAAAAGTCATCCTGATTCGTTGAAAAATCATCTTTTTTAGGAGAAAAACTTGTTTTATTAAACATTAAACAATTTTTTTGAATATTTAATACATTCTGGCTTGAAATCTTCGGAATGCAATGCACCTTACCACGCATCGCAGCTTATTCAGAAATTTCTGGCGAAACACGGACTGTTTTATTTTTGGCAACCATTTTTGAGCTTTTTTAAGAAGAAAAAAACATTTTCTTTTTTTAACATTTAAAAAAATTTTATTAATGAATAAAAGAAATAAATTTTTTTATTACTCCAGAAGATTTCAATATAATCTGGTTGTGGCTATTTTATTTAAAAAAATTTGTACTACAATTTCTCTGGTTAGGCTTAGAAAATTTTGGTAGAAAATTATATAATGGTTAAAATATCTTGGTTAAAAATTCCACGAGTTGGTTAAAAATGTATGTAATTTTATGAAAAATTCGTCTTTTTTAGTAGAAATTTAACCTTTTTTTCTTAAAAAAAGCTTTACTGATCTGTCTCAAGTATTTTCTTTTTCGATTAAAGAATCTTATTTTATGGTAGAAAAGTCATCAATATTTTTGAAAAATCATCTCTTTTAGTAGAAAAACTTGCTTGATTAAACATTAAACAATTTTCTTGAAAATTCAATACATTCTGGCTTGAAATCTTCGGAATGCAACGCACCTTACCACGCATTGCAGCTTATGCAGAAATTTCTGGTGAAACACGGACTAACTTATTTTCGGCAACAATTTTGCTCTTTTCTTTAAGAAGAAGAACACTTTTTCTTTGTTTACGTCTTGAAAAATGTTTTTTATAAATAAAACAAATAAAAATGTGTAATTTTTGTGAAGGATGTTGAAATCGTCTGGTTCTGCCTATTTTGTTTAATGAAAATTGTTTCTCTTTAATTTCTCTGGTTAGGTTTAAAAAATGTTGGTTGAAAATTTTATATCTTGGTTAAAAATTCAACGATTTGATTTAAATAGATGTAATGTTTCGATATATTGTTTTTTAGCAGAAAATTAACCTGTTTTACGTAAAAAAAACTCAACTGCTCTGTTGAAAGTTTTTCGTTTTCGATTAAAAAATCTTATTTTATGGTAGAGAAGTCATCCATATTTTTTGAAAAATCATCTCTTTTAGTAGAAAAACTTGCTTGATTAAACATTAAACAATTTTCTTGAAACTTCAATACATTCTGACTTGAAATCTTAGGAATGCAATGCAACTCCTCACGCATCGCAGTTTATTCAGAAATTTCTGGTAAAACACGGACTAACTTATTTTCGGCAACAATTTTGCTCTTTTTTTTAAATAAGAATATATTTTTTTCTTGCCTGGAAAAATTTTATTTACAAATAAAATAAATAAATTTTTGTCATGACTCACGAAGGTTTTGAAATCATCTGATTTTCCCTGTTTTATTTATAAAAATTTTTTCTCTATAATTTCGCTGGTTAAGCTTAGACAACTTTTGTAGAAAATGGAATATCTTGGTTAAAAAATCAACGATTTGGTTCAAAATGTATGTAATTTTGTAAACAATTGGTATTTGTTAGTGAAAAAGTAACCTTTTTTTCTTGAGAATTAACCTTACGAATGAGAAATTCCACTTATCTATAGAGAGCTTGTCTTGCTGGCTTACTCGCCAGCTTCGAGGCTGGCTAATTTTTCACATTTATGTTTATTTCTATTAAAAAATAATGTAAAATCATAAATTCAAAATAATTTTTTTTTATTTTTAAGATTTTTTGAAACTGTTTAATAAGCTTTTAAGAAAATTTAAAATCACACTTTTTTGTGGGTTGTTGAAAAGATTCAAAAATCGCCAATTAGAAATTGACAATAATAATAATAATAACATTTAACAAATTTCCCCTAATTGTTGGCTGAATACATTTTTAATTTTGTAAACACTAAATTCAAATAATGAACCATCCTAATATGAACTATCTTGATCCATAACCACTTCTGTTCGCAATAATAAATTACTAAAATATAGGAAATTAAATCCATAAAATATTTGGTTTCCAAAATCATCAGAGAATTGCAACAATGCAAACTTGCATTCAAGTTAGCGAGACTGTGCTCATAATAGACACCATCCTCAGAAAGGATTAGGTCGTCCAAATCCGGATAGAGTGGCATATCTTCTGGATATTCAGAACAGTCAGTTATCAAGTGCATCCGGTCCGAGGAGACAAGACCGGAAGTGAAGCCAAAAGCTGCTCCAGTGGAGATAAAGCGGTCCTAGGACGCTAAGCACATAATGGCTAAGGAAGAGGTCACTAAGGAGGAGAGAGAACTCCCTTAAATTTTCGTTAAAGTCCGATTTTCGAAAGCTACCCACGGCATACTGCACGCATGATAATGCCTCCTTCCTTGGCAACTCTTGCCTAAGAACAAGGTCCAAGTTTTCGCAGGTTGGCTTCCACCTAACTCCCAACAAGATTCGGTAATTAGACTGCGGCCCTTGCAACTTTGAATTATGTGTGTTTCTCCAAGCTTCTACGGGTTCTACAAGAGGCTCAGAATCCTTGGGGTACCATTCACTGATTAAGATGTTGAATTCTGATCTGAAGTACAAGCTTTTCTGGAAAAAAAATCTAATTATTGATAATATAATAATCTAAATACATTGGCGTTGAATCAACCAAAAAAACGTACGATCTGGACACTATGATCTTTTTTCCTCAATATTCTTTTACATATTTTCAGACTTTCATGTACACGGAGAGACTTTTGATATCAATATTTGGTTTATTCTGTATCTATAATTAAAATAAAATGTAAGAATTTAGGG
>JAAAKG020136874.1:0-13066 GCA_010014905.2 Druon quercuslanigerum
TATCATAGGGATCCGAGTATACGCTAGATGGCGTCTATGATCCTTCATTTCGAAAGCATTGAGTGTCCACTGCCTGCACTGTGGGTACCAACCACTGTGGGTACCCACCACTATGGGTACAATGGGGCTGTGAGATTCCGATGCCCCCCAGCTCTATCCTAGTTGATCGGATCTCTCATCCTATCACATGAAATTAGACGAAGGTGTAATCACGTACAATCTTGTTTGTAATTTGACAGATATGATATTTGCGTAGCGTCTTGCTGTATTACGGTGATTACAGTATATTTTTTGCTGATGAAGAAAACCGGTGAATAAAGCCACCCGGGTCACAGAATTGAAAAAATCTGTTTTGGTTCTTGACACGCAGAACGTGCTATCAGTTCTTAAAAACCGGCATGGTAGTCTGGGGTAGTAGTGCATTGAACAATGTCTAGTTTAGGGACTATCATATGACTTAGTGGTGATGTAGTATTACAATTTAAAAAATAGTGCCTAGTGTTTGAGGTTTTCATATTTTTGTAAAAGTGTGATAAACGAAACATGGCATCTGCTGCAGAACAACCACAACAGACCACTCTGAATTTTTATCAGGCGATGGCAGACTTTAAAATCATGTTCCCGGAGATGGATGATGATGTTATTGAGGTAAAATTTAATTCTTATTCTTTTTATAATTACTGTGGTTAACGCTAAAAAGTAGCCTTTTACTTTTGAAACCGGATATGTCAAAGGAAACTTTATAAATTCTTTTTTTAAAGTTCTCGCAAGTTTTTTAACATATACACAAGAATTGGTATACGATTACCTTGTTTTTTGATATTCTATAAAGGGGCATTCATTCTGTGACCGTTGTCGTTACATTATATTTTTCTGATACTTTCTTCTTCGCGGAAGCCTACGTTTTTTTTCAAAATAAATTTAAAATGTTTGGCCAACGTTTTCTCTATTGACATTGCTTAAAATGTTATTAAAATTGTTATTTTTATGAACAAATACATTGTTTAGACATTTTTCGACATGTAAATTATGATCACTTAATATATTAACAAAAATCATTGAGCTGTGAGGTATGATACGAAATTATAAAGTTATCTTCATATTATTGATATTTCAAATACTTGTTTGAGAAGATTTTTGTTTGAAATGTCGCCAAATTTATCTTTGGATATTCTACTATTTCTGCATGTAAGAAATCACCACAGGTCAAATGTTACAAGATTCTACTTATGTAACTCCCTATTGAAACGTCCACTGATTCTTATACATAATGTATGTTTGCCTTTAAATCTTTTAATATTGGAATTTTGTTTGAAGGTTCAGTGGTATTGAAAAATTTACCTATTTCAAACTGTATGGTTTCTAAATTGTTTAAAAAATTATTTTTCTATTTAAATATGCATATATATTATTTATTAAATGTTTGTATCCCTTACATTTTTATTGCAAAAATGAGGTTCATTAACCTCTCCAAGTAACCTTGAACTGTTAACAGATTTTCCTGTTTCACAATGAAAAATAAATACCACACTTACCCTAAGTCCCATTTTTAATTACCCTCCCATAACTTATCAGTAAAAATTATAAAGATATTTAATATAAAAAAAGTAATGAATATTTAAAGACAATATAATATCTTCCTTCATTCCTAAAAAAAAATTCAACAAATAGTGCTTTATGTAGGAGAAATTAAAATGAAAAGACTACATGTCACGATTACGAATTGGAGCTTTCCAAAAGCATCTCAGTTTAAAAAAATTGATTAATACAATAAGTAATGCCAGACACCTGTTTTCTACAAATAATAATCTTAGGGATCATTTACAAACTACGTGACACGTTTTTCTTTTGTTTAAATGAAGATGAGAATATTATTTCCGTGAAATGAAAAAGGATGCAACAATATAAACAAAAGATAACGCGTCACGTAGTTTATGAACGATCCCTTATAATAGTAATACCCTCTATTAAATGTCTGGTAGAAACCTATACAAATGGTCATACAAAAAATATATATATAATATGCAGCCGAATAAAAAATCTATTATTTCTGTATGGCTCTGTATATCCTTTTATCCATTTTTATAAGTTTCTATCATGTATTCAATAGAGGTTGTAATGATAATCTCAATAACATTTTTATGTTGTAACAAAGAAAAGGTAGTAACTAATTATTTTTTCATTACAAATATTTTCTTTATCACACTAGCCCCGTTATCACACTTACCCCTATCGACCCTATGTTTAATAGTTTACATTTACACTGACCTATTTGTAGACATTTATACAGATCCTTTATTTCATGGAAGCATCTCTACAGCATATTCATTTCATTTTGTAGAATTATTTATTATTTCAAGCTCTTTAAATACGTTTATGTTCTAATTGATTTTCAACTTCATGTTTGGTTTGCAAATGTCCTTTTTAAATGTTTAAATTACTATAAAATGGTAATGGTAAAAGTAATTCGTAATAATTGGAAAATAAATCAAAATATTTTGAAATATTTTCAGTAATGCCATATATATTCAATTGGTATTGTAATTATTTAAAGGCCGTACTGCGGTCTAACCAAGGGGCAGTAGATACGACGATCGACCAGCTACTATCAATGAGTACAGATAATGAGAACGAAAAGATTCGTAGCCAGTTGGAAGAAACCGAAGACGTGCCTGCTGTAAAGGCCGTGAAAGATACTAAGTCCGATGCATCTAGTAAATCTAAAAGCATTCACAAATGGAAGCCTCCGTTGCTAGGACAACTGCCAGAAACTTTTCTGAGAATCCCTCAACAATTAGCAGAGACATCTGAAGAATCTATGTCCGATAATTCACTTCTAGAAGACGAAAGAATTGCCATGTTCCTACAAAACGAGGAATTCATGGCGGAACTGCGTTGGAACGAAGACTTTTTATCTACCCTAGAAAATGGTTAAAAGCCTTTGTCCATAATTTTCTTTCAAACTATTATGCAAGTTTCAAGATAAAACTTGTAATTCTGTAATGCAATTTTTATTGATTTCAGATACAAAATTGCAAGATACTGTCGCTAGTCACGAAGATGAGGATTTGTTTAAGGAAAGATTAAGAAACATGGGCAAAGGTATTTTAAGACTTTTAATTTGTTTTATATTTATTCTGAATTTAATTTGATTTGAATCTAAATTATTTTGCAGTATCTCGTCGGAAGTTTACACAACTTACAAAGGTTTTTACACGAAGCAAGAAACGTCGACAATTGTTGCCGCCAACAGCTTCATGTGATGATCTCCTGGATCCTGAAGGGTCCTCCAGACCTCTAACTTGAGATTAAAAAACAACTTCAAAAGATCTGAGACCAATTTTTAAAAGATACTTTTCAGGGTCTTAACTTGGTGTTTTTTCCTTAAATCTTTAAATGCGTAACTTAATGAAACCAATTTACGTTTTTGATCATTTACATAGAGTTTTTTTTCTCTCGAAATTTTATACATTTAAAAAGATATATTTTAGCAGATTACAATATAATTTTTCTAGTTTTGTTGATTATCTTAATTTTAAGAGTAGGTACGCGAATTATAGAATATTTTAACATTCGTTGTTAAAAAATAGTTTTATAGTCATATTTGAGACATTTGGAAAAAATGGATTATTAGATTTCGAAAAACGTAAAACCCTAGTCATCGCATCTAGCCAGTAAATGTATGTTCGTTATTACGCAGGTTTTAGACTGCAACGCCAATTAGTTTGAGCTGGTGCTGTTTCATTTAAAAGTAGTTCACGGACAGACTTTAAGGTAGCCTCTTATTGGCATATTACTGTTAATGTAGAAATATTTACATGAATCATATTAGTATAGATGTGTACAACATAGTTTTAAATTAATATGTTATACGTATAATTTAAAGCACTCATTGATTTGTGACTGTTGTAGATATTATTAGGCTTTTAATTGAAAGAACCTTCCATTCCAAAGGAAAAACTTTCCTACTTTTATAAGAATTCAAAAATTATTTACGAAATAATCTTATTCTAAAAGTACTTTTCTTGATAAATTAAAATTTCAAATCATTTTATAAAAATAGCGAAATTTGATAATTTATGGACTGTTGTGAATGCAAAAAACGAGTAACTGTGCTGTATTAATTTTTGATTTCGTGATCGTCGTTTTATATGTCCTGTTGTGAACAAATGGTCGCAAAAATAATAGAATGTGATAGTATTTAAGTAATTGTGATTCATAAAATATACTTAGGCCCTATTTACACATTGTTATCGTACATAGTTGTACATCCACTTTCTCTAAAAATTATAACGCATCACGCTTCTTAAATAAATGAAACTTATACAGTCAACGTCTGGTTCGTGATCTTTGCATATTAACAAAATAAACCGCAGTTTAGAGTTCTCAGCACACCCCTATTTATTACTAAAATCTATATACACAAAAAAGAAAATGTTGCGATTCGCTTTTAATTACAAATTATTTATAAATCTTATATGATGAAAACAGTAAACACGGAAATAGCGTGGCCCCTACTGTGACAATAAATCACGTTCTTCGTTGGATAAATTACATCAAAACTGAATTAGGGAATAGCAATTTTTTAGTATAGCTCAACAGTATTTTTAACAGAGTTTTTAAACTAGTCACCAAAGATATGCCATCAAATTTTGTAACTTACATCGACTTATGTATGCTGGCTATCTCTAACTTTTTAATTTCAGAATTTCTTTACCTTAGTTTTGTTCGAATACCCCTAAAAATTATCACCAAATTTAAGCATAAACGGTTAACATGAACCCGTCTCTAAAAAAAATTAATTGATTCACCATCGTTTTGTCAATGTTGCAAGTACTTCTGCTTTTCAGCATTTTGTTCAGAATTCGTAAAATAATAATAATCAACCATTGCTTTTAAAGTAGAGTGAATTTAGAACACCCTAATGGGTCCGCATAAATAAATGTATCATCATTAATTGAAATATTAGATTAAAATATTTTTAGGCGTGTGGTACATAATTTTTTTTCTAAGAATGCACTAAGAATGATAAAATAAATATAAAAATTGTTAGAAAAATACATTTTTTAAACAAATTAAAGGAGCTCGCACAGAAAAACTAGACATAATTGGTGTAAGTCATATGGGGAAATATATAGTATCTAAAAATATTCCAATCTGTCGAAAAATGGCAATCCAAAATTTTAAAAAATTTGGATTTCTTTAAACAATTAATGATATATATTAAACAAATTATTACTTAAAAATATTAAAATCTAAAAATTTAGTGAAATAAAATGTTTCTTCTGCTTTTTCTATATAAACTATATACTTTTACAAATAGGTATTATTTGAATAATAACGAAATTATTTTGTTATCATTCATCGAAATAATTCTAATGTATAAAAAATACATTAATTTCACGATTAAAAAAATCAAACATTTAAACTATTGAAAATTAGCTTACAGTTGTATAACTATTTTAAAACGCGTTCCGTAAACTTAATACAGGGCCCATAAGGATGTGGCAAAATTATAGTCACACTTTGATTAATGATATTTCAAATATTTGAGAAGTGTCTTGTTTCAAATGTAACCAAAATTATCTTTGGACTTTCTACTTTTAGTTTTCCTCTTCTTTAATCAACGAAAAAATCCACTGATTCTTATGATTTATGTTTGATCTCATTTTTTTCATTTATAAGAATATTAATCAAAGTAAAAAAATAAAATTTGGATTTGGTATGACGGTCCAGTGATATTGAAAAGCTTATTTTATATTGTATTCTTTCTTATTTATTTAAAAAATTATTTGCCTGTGTGAATTTATATATTAAAAGGCTATGTACCAATTATTTGATTCATTCCTTTAATTAAACACACACACACATATATATTTATTATATTTATCTCGAGCTGTTCACAGATTTTCAAATTTTACCATGAAAAAAATACATACGTCACACTTGCCTCGAGTTTGATGTTTAATTATCCTGTCATAAATGATCAGAAAAAATAATAAAAATGTAAAATTTCGTATAAAATAACGAATGTTCAAACATTATATAACCTCTTACTTAATTCCTAAAAAAATTCAACAAAAGGTGCTTTATGCAGGAAAAATTCAAAACAAGAGATCAGACGACATGATTAAAAATTGGAGTTTTCCAAAATCATCTTAATCATTTTTGAAAGAATCCATTGCAATAAATAATGTCAGCCACCATTTTTTACAAATAATAAGAGATGTAATCTTTATGCTCTAACAAAACATGTTAATGACTGATTTGTTTTTCATTTCAATTTTTCTCTTTATTACACTAACCCCGTTATCACACTTACCCCTATCAACCCTAACGTAAAATTCAAATTTCTAACTTATGGGCATCACATCTAAAAGTTATGATATAATCTTATCCTTTCACGAATTCTGCACAAGATACTGACACGCGGAATTATTTCCCCTGCGTTTAAATCGTAAATTATAACAAAAAACTGAAGGGAACCGGAGGCGGGGGGGGGGGCATTTATAAAAAAGCAAACTATGAATCAGACTGTTTAAAAAATACTCTTGCTCCTGAAAGGCTATAATATAACAGTTGAAACTCGGCGTTTCTTTCAGCCAATCGTTTCAAGGACAAAGCCCTCGTTTGCTGTAGTTTTTCATCCTCATGATCTGCTTTACTTTCCGCAAGAGTTTTTTCACCCTTTATATGTTGATTTACAGTCTCGAACCATTGGAGTCCATCCAATTCATTACTCTGGTCCAATAACGCATTTATGTAAGCAATACCCATCGAAAATCCATCATCAGTAAAAGCGGCTCCAGTCTTGTCTTTCTTGAAGAGCTTCTCTTTATTTGAAACAGCATTATCTACAAAACTCAGTGTCAAAGGAGGAACAATCGCATAAAACTGCTGCAAGTGACAGGACTTTACGTCTCTGAAGGCCGAAGAAAAAACATCTACGAGAAGTTTGAAGTACTGAATCCCTTCTGTGAAATTTTTAACTAAATTCACGATATCATCTTCAAGCCTCTTGGCAGCTGCTTGGGTCGTCGTCGAATAGTTAAACTCCTTGCAAATCGCCTCGAAAGGTGTTTTAGAATTTATATTCGGTAGGAAGGAAATCGCATTTGAGCAAGCATGAAGGCCTCCGGATCTTATCAGCCGAACGTATCCGAGAGCATTTCCAATGTGGGTAATTAGCTGACGAAATTGGTCCAGATAGCTCAAACCATCGGCTGTCATCCCCAGCTTTCTGATTCCCTTTTGAAATTTTTCAGCTCTTTCATAAGTGTAGGGGGATCCTCCACTTTCTCTCTGAGACTTAATGAATCTGATGTCTCTCATCAGTCTTGATTTAATATGTTCGTCGAATAAGAACTGAGAAAAGGTATTGAGCTTTATTCTTAAGAACTGGTAGACGAAATTGACAGTCGTGCTCATTATCCCATTTCCATGAGTTCGGATTGAATTGGCTATATGTCTAATTCCGATAGTATTCAAATACTTGCTAGTACTCGTGTGTTCGATAAACGTCTGAGTATGCAAATTATAAAGATACTTTGATACAAAAACATGTATATTTCTCATTATTTCCAAGGCGTCAAGGCCTTGTTCGAGGGTTTGAGTTGGCAGATGATTCCTCACAGTATCGAGACCCAACTTATATTTAGCCAAGGCATGCATAGTTCCGTAAGTTTTCCAATCATGAAGAGCAACTGTAGTTAGATTATAAAACATATCATCTAGATAATGTTCGATAAACCTCTTTACACAAATCAGGTTATCGTTAATAGGCAGAGGAGAAGACCTGACGATCCTGCTACTGTTCTTCGCTCCGATTTTGAAAGGATTGGTAGAGTCGGGTTTAAAGTGAGTGTGAACATGAAGTCTCAAGTGCATTTCAATTTCTCGACTGCAGGCGGGTTCCAGAATGTTTTTCACCAGCAACTGCCTCTGCCCGGATATTTTGTATTGTGTCAATTCGGATTCTTCCTGTCGAATGAGAGCGGTGTTGAAAGCATCGAGGAGATGAACAATATGACTAATATTTAAAGTACTCTCAAGAACCGAGGATAAATACGCGGAGAGCATACTCCTGTGGTGGAGCAACACTGAATAATCGCAGACTTCAGAAACCCGGTCGTAGAGTTCGGCGATGCTGTCGTAGTTGTCTAAATTGAGCCTTAGCTTGGCAGCTTCCTCTTCCTTAAAACTCTCGATGAGTTGAAACGCGCAGACGAGGGCACAGCGGACTATTAAGCGACGATCTGCAGTAGCCGGTCCTCCCATTAGTCGCATACTTAAGCCAATTAAAGACAAAGCGTCTAGTCTTTCTCTTCTGTAGCCTTTGTCTTTTTGGGTTAAACCCTTTCGAATCGAATCCAGGATTCGGAGAACTTGGTAGCTCACTTGCTGGAGAACTTTACATTGGGACTGGACTATGACTGGACCCAAGATATGAAATGTAGTTTCAAGACACTTTTGCACCTCGACGAGCCTGAAAAATAATTTTTAAAAGTCATTGCGGATAGAATAATAAGTCTAGGACTCGATTCTGAGTTCATAAATAGTGTCAATAGTGTGGCATCAATTTTGAAAAATAATAGAACAATAGTGACATAACATAAAAAAAGTTATTCATATATACATTATGCAGGCCACTGATTGACTAGAATGGTTTTTGGCGAGTCGCACAAGTGACGCTAGTTACATCACTAAAGTATCAAAACTTACATGAAATGATAAACAATATGTAGCAACTTGAATTTTCTTGTTTCTAGCATAAAATGCGATGTGTTTGCGAATTATATTTGCACAAACGCGATTTTTTAAACCTATTAATTAATTTTGCAAATTATAAGGCATATAAAATCAAATAAAACAGTATTGTAAGCAAATTCCATATTAGATTGACTTTTTGTGTGGGTATTTTGAATTTCGAAATATAATGTATAGAAGTGCTATTTTGATATTTTGCTTTCATTTGTTGAAGTTTTGAATAAAACTTTTTAAACGTATTTCTTATACATGGGTTTTGCTACAGAATTTTGATTGTCAAATTCCAGGATTTTCTCAAAGGTCGTTTTTTTTTTAATTCTTACAATTACACTGAGAAAAATCAATCATACAGATTATGAACTTGGATTTTAGAATTTGGGACAGCAGTTTATAGATATTATGATATTATGCCATAAAATGTAGATACTATGTTTAATTCAGTACTTTAAAACCTAATATCCAGATTATGCGGAATCATACGATTTTTAGGATATCAGCCTATACTGATACCCCAAAATTTAAAATCCAATATGATAAACAGCAAATTCAATTTTTCTCAGTGTACGCTGAGAATTCCATTCTATAAAAAATAATTGCATAAACTGAAACTATATCTTCATACATTATTTTAAAATTTTAATTTTAAAATTATGAGAATGACAACTGGATTAGGACCATTTAATTTTTCCGCTCTAAGACTAAGAAACAAATGTGTTTACCTTCGTGAAACATTACAAATAATGTGTTCTATAATTTTTAGTAAATTTTCTATCATGCAATATGAAAATAATTTTCTTTTCGGTCATTATACAGCTTCGACATTATTATGTTTTCATAAATCCTTAAATTCCAGTGAGAAGTTGTTTAAAAAATTTGGGGAAAACATATATTGCATATATTTAAAAGATCTGAAAAGTCCTTACTATATTTTCGCGAGTTTGTAAAAAAATGGCAGTTCCAAATTTGTCAGATGGCAAACTCTAAAAGTCCCCCCCCCCCTCCCTAGAAAAAATGTTTCCTTAATGTTTTCAAATCTTCAATGCAGTTTTGCGGGAGGACATGCTTCTTGAATTTTATACAAATTTTCTGTTTGAAAACCTATCGTAGAAAACTTTTTTAACATCCTATAAAATATCATTTATCGCCCTTATCCAGCTGCCATTCTAATTGTCTTTTAATTATTCTTCAATAAAAGAACTAACCCTCGTCTAAAATATTTCTTTCTAAAAATTTGAACTTATCAACGTGGTTTGCTTACATTTCAAAATGTTTTGTTCATTTAAAGGTTTTTCCATTTTGAAATAACTTTTAGGTTCTAGTTTTTTTTCTCGTAAATTTAACATTTTGAAAAATAAAAAAATGTCAATTTTCTGCTCAGTTGTTTAATTTCAACTACATTTATTTTAAACTCGAATCTTTTCTATTTTAATTGATGCTAATTCGGGAAGATTTCTATTTTGAACTATTTTCGAAACAAAACATATTTACTTTTAACTTGCTCCACTCCAAGCTTTTTTAATTTTCAAAAACGCTTCCAATTTCATATTTTTTACAAATTAAAATGGTAGAATTTTGAAAGATTTTGATTAATCTAAAAATTTAATTGCATTCTTCAGAAAGTAAAAAAAAGTTGGACAAGATAGAAAATAATATTTGAGATAGTAGACATGTCATTTTAGCCAATCATTGAAGTTCGAAAATATTTAAAAATGAAAAGTGAAAAAATAATGATATTAGCAGGCAATTATGAAAAAATAGTGATACTAAACAGTGGAGTTTTGTCAAGATAGTTATAAAATACTAGCATCGCTATAAAAACAAAGTGTTAAGAAGTGTGAATAGTAGCCTGAGTCCGAGCTCTGGAATAATTATATTCTAAATAGTTTTCGAATATTTTCGAGTCAAGCAAATTTTCGAACCTGCAAATTAATTGAACCGTGCTGCGGGTCATTGGTTTCGATAATGCTGCATGTAAATTCGTAACAAAAAGGACATTTTCCTTAATCAGTCTCATAATAGACAAAACCTCGCTGAGCAAAAAGCACTGCCTTTCGATCTGTAAAACTTGAAATCCGCTTTTAAAGAGGACACTCTGAACTTCGATGCTCCACAGCATGGCTCTGTGAATAAGAGAATTTGCTACTGTCTGTAATTTTTGAGTTCTTATTGTAAGAATCTTTTCTCCTACTTGAGATCCTATTGAGCTCACAACATCCTTGGGTAAACAATCCTCTAGAAGTTTATTAGGAATCCAAACAACGTTTCCTGCCAGAGTGAGGGCATAGAATTTTTTATTCACTTCATGAATCCTCTTGATTAATTTCTTATCATTGGCGCCGAACAGTTTTGAAGCAACAACAATACCGACATTGAGCCTGGCCCAATTTTTATCAAAGGGATAATTCTCGTTGGTCTTGTTCTCGATATCTGCAAGTGTATTTCTTAAGTAGGACATAAAATGGTCGGACATAACTGAATTCTTATTGATGTCCATTGTCAGATCCATTGCTTTCAAGAATAAAGTTTTTAATAAAAGTTGGTGATGTACATCTTTGAGCAAGTTTTCGAAAATCTGAAGTCTAAATTCTGGAACTGGGAATTGTGTTGTGTTGTGAGCAATAGAACGCATTTGAATTCTATACTTTTTCCATTGAGAGAGAATAGAAGGCTGCGTGTCGATTATTTCGTCGAGGGTTATCTGTAAATCAGTTATTTTTTACATTGCAAAAGTAGGGTGTCGTCAAAATAACAGAGTTGCATTAGCTAAAAAAATTAGATAAACTAAATTTGTCTAAACTCTGTTAATTACTAAAGTAATTGATATATAATTCATTAATCATATATACAACCCATATCGAATTGTTGTTAGATTGATACAAATATTATTCTCTAGAACCTTTCTATTTAATATTAAGTAAACCCATTTTTTTCTGAATGATCAAAGTCTTTAATCCTGCAGTTATGTTTCATCTTGAAGCTTCTGTCACCAAATTCGTGTTCCATATATTTCTTCATAAGAATTCTGTATTTCATTTTCTAAATAATAAACTAAACTACAAAAGAAGTCAATATAAAATTAATACATCTCACCAAAATAAGAAACAAGTCCAACAAGTGTTCCATCAAGAGCGGAAGATAAATTTCGTAAGGATTTTCAGCTAAACTTGCTAGTTGTTGAACCGTTAAATGAATCACAGTCGAAACTCTATTTGCATAAGTAGAAAGGTCTTGTAAATCCGAAAGAAGACTTTCAATGCCATTATTTTGCTCAGAATTTCTTTCCCCTTGAGCAAAAAGCTTTGCATGAAAAGTCACAGCTTCTGCTTTAAGCAATCTAATTTCTCTACAGGTTCCAGCAATTGCTGCTAGAATTTTAGAAAATGTCTTGTTCTCAGTTTCAACCAAAGATAAAATACTGATGTCCTCAACTGGCCTATAAACTACCCTAATGGGTCCCTCAATCACATATTCCAGAGACGACAAATCCTTCCATGAAGTTTCTGCCAACTTTTCGAAAAACTGGCCATACTTCGCGAGCTGGGCTGATCCAGCTGCTTTATGCACTGATTCGTCTCTTCTAGGATTCCAAGCTGGAGATTCAATCATTTTTTAATTTTATTTTAGGATTTTAGGATCTTAACTTTCTTCACTATATTATTTGATATTTTCTTCACACATATTTTCTAGGTTAGATTCTTCTTTGAAGAATTACTAATTTGCTGCTGCACTTGCTACTTATTCATTGTGTTGCCTGCATTTTTTGGTAAGAAGTGATAAATTGGAGGGGTATTCGAGTAAATAATTGTTTTGGATAGTTGATTTGACAGGTCTTTGACGTTTCTGTATCCTGAATTCCTGCCATCCCTAACCACCATGATCCATGCCACTTTTCTGGAGGCCTCATGATCCAAAAAGGTAAGGTCCCGCCACGCGCAAATAAAAAAAAAGTCAACCAATCAAGAGAAACGTCAAACTCCATCCATTTGTAAAAGAACTTCGTGGGGCAAATTTAAACCAAGTTAAACGTAAAGTGTGCTTGTCACATAATTAACTCGAAATTTCTTGTAAATAAATATTTAAATTGAAATAAAAAAAGCATGTGTTTATTATATGTAACGAGTATAAAAAGGAACAAATTATGACATTATGAATTTGTTGTGTGTTTTTCAAAACTCATTTTATAAGAATTGAAATCTTGTATTAGATGTGGACTGTAAATCTACAAAGGAAAAAGAAAGTTTAAAAATCGCCAAAAGTTATATTTATCAGAAGTTTAATTATTATAAATAAATTATAGATA
>JAAAKG020136875.1:0-13066 GCA_010014905.2 Druon quercuslanigerum
CTTCCCTTTTAGGCGCCCGGGTCTTCTTGGTTCGATCAAGCTTCGCATTGAGGGCGTTAACTCGCGTAGCCTTGCGACGCAGCGAACAACTGCCCAGTGCAGTATAATGAACGATTAGGCAGAACACTTACACTTACATGTCCTTTTCTGTGCATGTAAGTGGCTGAGATTCTTCCCTTTTTTAGGCGCCCGGGTCTTCTTGGTTCGATCAAGCTTCGCATTGAGGGCGTTAACTCGCGTAGCCTTGCGAAGCGGCTAACAATTTTTTCCAAACCCTCTCTTCAAAGTTCTTTTCAACTTTCCCTCACGGTACTTGTTCGCTATCTGAATTTAACCTCCAAAACCGTAAAGAGTTCTGCCTTGGTGTTTCAAGGCATAGACGACGTCCATGGCTGTGACGGTCTTCCTTTTGGCGTGTTTAGTATAAGTAACAGCATCTCTGATTACATTTTCCAGAAACACCTTCAACACACCACGAGTTTCTTCGTAGATCAAGCCAGAAATACGTTTTACTCCTTCTCGACTAGCAAGGCGACGAATTGCAGGTTTCGTGATTCCCTGGATGTAATAATCTTGTCAATGTGATAATCTTAGGGATGACTGTTGCATGAGTTGCCTCAACATGAGTTACTGTCTGATTCCTATTATTGAACACCTGCGAAGCGACTGTTCGAGGACGAAATAATGAATACTCTCATCAAATATTCTCCTGGTACTGCTTTTTGATTAGTAATTGTCTAGCATCTTCACAACTTCCTGCATACCATCTCTGATTTCCATGAATACGTTACTCTATTTCCTGGCCCCTCTCCTATCGATCAAGCTGTATCAGGGTAAAATTTGTCATCCTCTTCACTTATGAAAACTTTTACCTGAAATCAGTTAACAAGGGACAACAGATATTCAAAAACCATAAAAAAGATCGAACCTTAACTTGAAGCCATATTGTTAGCCCTCGGGTTCGAATACCGGATGATTTCGGCCCGTAAACAATGGAATTCAGTGGATTGGGAATTAGTTCTACTGAGAAAACCAACATATCTGTCTTTTCGTAAACCTCGGTAGATAATGCGACTTAAAACAATCTGCAGGCACCATGTTGTACCTTTCGTAATAAATTTAATAAATAAATTGCTTACTTAATAACATACTATATCAGTTGACAATTAGTATAATTTTAAAGTTAGCGGATAAAGTCATACCAATACAAATTGAAATAGAGCTCCTACAAAGTGCAGGCGGTTTGTAAAGAATATTTTAACCGTTGATCTACTCCACTTTTTATCAAAGTAGAATTAGCTTCCAGGAACTGTGCTGAATGCGACGGGATGCTACATTTAAGTAACGAAAAAATTTACCAGGAAGGTAACGTTTTTTTAATGTACCGAACGTCAAACTATTTGAAATTGTGCAAGTAATAATTTGCTGGTTGCTTTGTTATCCGTTAAACGTAATTTTTCGGGACAAGGAGCTTTCCACTGGGGATAAACAAGTGAAAAAATGCGCCTTCGACTCGATATCCATGGCAAGGCCGAACAGAGTTTATTAACGATTAAATTTAAATGTAACTGAAACCTGATATAGTAGCCTCCAGTTGTAAGCCACAACGCCTCGTCCAGTTTCGAGATAAAGCCCAGCACAAAACAATATCCAAGGGTCCCACCACGAATTTTTATAAATTCGTTTAATCGGTTTTCATTATTTGTATTATTAGGATTCCTTTGAATTCTTTAGTGCGTTTTATATTAAAAATTAGGCATGACTTAGAATTTAGCTACTTCGAATTAAGACTTCCTTTTCTTTTTTTTTTAAATACTGTTCAACACGTCTCTAATTCTTTGGGTTCTTTAAATATTATTGCACTCTTTGTGTTTGAACATCAAGGATTACTTTATGTTCAAGTTATCTGCCTAAAGTTGGGGATACAGAAGAGTAATTTGCAGATTTTTTCAATTCTTTTATTTCAATATATTTATAAAACAATAGTAAAGTAAAGCAAATAATGTTCACCTTACCAAATCTCAGATAATTGTATAACAAAACAAGGATCATCAATCGCGCGCATGGAATTTTTCGATTTGACGGACAACAAAATTTTAATGCAAAATAAAAGTGTTGAATACGAATTTGATAATCATGTACACTTGATTACAATCTTATATAATTATAAGTTTGTGAATATTATAGAAATTTTTTAAAAAGATTTTTGCAGGATATGACTAAAGACCGATCTTCTGCAAAATATTTATTATTTTTATTAAAAAAATTATGAATTCACAAGCAAAAATTCATTATGAAATAATTCATCATGTTTAAACCTTAATTTCTTTTTATCAAACAAAATAATTTTGAATTACAAAAAGATGGACCTTTAATCAAAAAAGTAATAATTATTTGCAAAGTAGTTAAACTTTTAGCAAGAATAAAATTTAAATTTTTAAGAAACCAATTCGATTTCAGTTTAACAAAGTTTTTAATGAAGGATGATTTGGAGTTTTGTTTACATTAACTAATTCATAACAGCTCATGATTCGTCGTCGGTCACCCACTGGAGTTCCTTCGGCTTCTTTTTGGGTCAACTGGGTCACATTGAGGCTTTCCATGTTTATTTTCACGCGTTTTGCAATACGATCAAAACGTTTATAGATTCCAGCAAGTACATTTGCAGATTCCAATATTGCAAAGACGTCACCACTGGATGTTGATATTACGATTTGTTCTTGAGATGGCACTTGCTCAAACGTATTTTTACCTGTTCTAATTAAAATTAGTTTATCGACAGGAAGAGTGTATCTTCGAAGTTCGAATATCAGGCGCGGCTTCGGGACGGAAATGATCCGAATAAATTCAAATTGGTCAAGTCCGCAGTCACATCCGTTAGTAGAAGGAAGCCTTGTAGGTGGAACCATGAATCTCGAGGACGAAGGCGTACTCCTGGCAGGAGACCTCGCAGGAGATCTTGACCTGGCACGAGGTGGAGACTCGGGAGGAAAACGATTAAGGTCAATCTCAAGGCGATCGTTTCTTTCAGAAGAAGATTGAGAAGGGCCTCCACGAGACACATCGGAGATACGGTCACTATCAGGTGAAAATTTAGGCTGTGAACTTAACTCTGCAAAAATTAGGAGATCATTTCATTTGGTTAGAGTTGATAATTTATATATTTTTAGCGAGCTGCATTTCATCTTTCTTGACCCGCATTCTATAACAGTATTTAAGAATTTGTTGGCTTACCAAGAATCGAACTTTTGAGAACGGAAAAAGTACCGTATGCAAGAGAACGACACAGGGTTTGTATCTCAATATCTATTCAATATTCGAATGTAGATTTTTTAAACCAACTAAAGCTTTTCAAAAACTTTATTATTTGTCCGTTGGCTTATGCTACAAGAATCCAAAATTTTTTGAGGCCTTTCAGGCTTCCTCTTCAGGGAAATTTTAATATGAAACAAATTGCATTTATAGAGTATTTGTATTTTTCCTAACAGTTTTTTAAGGAAATTTTGGGTTATTAATGTTTGTGTTTATTTAAACGATGTACTTTTAAAGATCTAAGAAGTTTTTTCTTAAAACTACACACCTTAAGGCATCTAGAATTTTATGGTTGGCTTCTGTTGTATTTTATTTAATTAGTAAAGTTACCTTAGAAACTTTTGCAGCAAAAAGTAAAATTTCGGTTTGTTTAAAACAGCGATTGATGTGGATTGATTGGCATTTTAGCAAGTGCCTACTACATTTGTTAACTAATTTCTGGGTTCGCCTTACCCCGATAATGAAGCATTAGCTTTTTATATAAATCTGATATATTATAGGCTAGAGTTAAATATAATGATCATAATTAGTCAATGAAATAACATTTTATCTGCCCAAGGTAACATTTTTATGTTTTACATATTTAAATGAACGTTGCGAACGTTAAATTTGACTGATAAAATAGATTATTTTATGCAAAGAAGATTAAATTGGTCAAAGCATCAAAGTTGTATTTGCAATGTCGCTCTTGCGCCCGTTTTCTGTCCTGACTTAAAAGTTGTATTTGCACCATAGTGATCCCTTTAAAAATTACCTCGGTTGGATTTAAAAAATAAAAAAAATTCCTACGCTATGAAAAATTGTGTTGAATTTTTTTGTAGATATAGTTTAACATTAGAGAAAAACAGTTATTTTAATTTGAAAATTGTCAAGTCAGAAATAAATATTCTGGTTTCAAAACTGGAATCTAAATTCAAGGTAGTAGACTCACCAATATGCTTAGGACAAATCGCTATGATAAGAAACAGAATAGAAATTAGCGTCCACATTTTTTTAAAACAAAAAAATCTGCTTTTAGAGAAGTTCTATAAGAGTGTACCTAACAAAGACTGTCGATAATATAAGTATAGTCCCTATCTCATTTTTCCTTCTAACTCCGAAAGATTTATGAAGCTTTGTACAAATATGATGGATAAGCATTAAACGCTAGTACGCAATCAGATGAAGTCGTCTGCTAAACAGCGTAATATAACTTTTTAGGAAAACATTTTAATTTTAAAAAATTTAACCAAATTTATAGACTTTGCGAGGAGTTAGAATTGTTGATTTAAAAATTTAGTTGAATTTTGTTGGTAGGTTCTATTAATATCTATAGCGGATTTTGCCACATGTGACTTTGCCCTACACCATCCTCCTGAGATATTTCGTTGTTTAATTTTATTTTTTTTCACTTTTCTTTTCTAGTGTTTGTTATTGACCGGTTTAAAAGCGTGCGTGTACAGAAAATGGTGCGCAAAATGTAGAGAAGTTGTTTTTTATCTCCATTTGCGGTTTATAAGGAAAAATAAGCCATTCTCTGAAGGACTCAAAAATAAACAAAAAGTGGTTTGCACTTTTTGTTCTAGAATCAATACCCAATGCTATATACTGCACGCCATTTACCCTTGCAAAAACTGCATGGTACTCTTTGATAGCTCAGATCTCGGGACTGAAGTATATTTATTCAAACAATTTATTTTGTATTTAGATTAAATGAAGAGCAACATCTCTTCAAAATTTCATGTTTCTGCATTGCATTTTTTTGTTAATCCACGCGCGAACTTGAGGCACTCCCCAATCTATATGAAAAAGTGCTCTCTTTATGATTAGCAATTACATTAATCATTTTTATTCAAATTTAAATTGCAAGAATTGCATTTAAATTAAAAAAATTTCTAAATTAATAGTTAAGAGGAGTTTAGCTTATTTTCGCTACCTCATAATGGGACATTTTTATACGACAGACACCCACTGGCGTTTCATCGATTTTTGTTGGATGAAAATCTGTATCATTCATTTTGACACGTATTGTACCATGACCACAACGCTTATAAATACCTGCAAGTACCTTTTCAGATTTTAATATTCTAGCTTTTTTTTATTAATTTAAAGTTAAAGTTCAACAATTAAAAATTCTTCAGAATTAAACATTTGAAATCCAAAATTCTTCAATATTACTATCCATATCATTTTTAATAATACAAATAATTCTTAATGGGACTTTTCAAACTGATTTTAAATATAAGTAGTTTATGAATGTTTGAATAATTTTGCATCTGTAGAATTTTTTAAAATTGTTTTAATTCCTTAAAGTATTTTGGGTTTCTATAAGTTCTTAATAATATCTATATTTTCTTCTAATTCTCTAAATTATTTTAAATTATATTTAATATTTATAAATTTGATTAATCCTTCATAATTCTTCTAATTTTTCTCAACTTAACTAATTAAGGGTTCCTGAAAGCTATTAAATATGTGACTTGGATTGCATTTAAAAAATGTATTTTGTGTCTTTCTTAATTCGGAAAACTATTTTTATCCTTTTATTCCTTCTACATCTGTCCAAATTACTAAAATTTTGTTGATTCATTGTGTCTTTCTTAATTTTTTTTTAATTATTTAAATTTACTTAAACTGCTTACAATTCTTAAAAAGGTTACAAATTTGTGTGGAGTGCCTCTAACACAGAGGCATGTTATTTTACTTGTCAGCTCTATAACCAGTGATTCCAATTTCGGGAACTTTTTGAACTGCGCTTGCGTCGCGCCAGCAACCCGATTGTTAGCTGCTAGCGCGCGTATTTTAAATTATATGAATATTTAAATTTAATATTTGTGATACATACTTATTAGGAAATGCATCAAATCTAATGCTAAAAAACAATTTTAGAGTGTTAGATAAAAACTTAATGTGATTTTATTGAAAAAAACTTTGTTTATTCTCATTTCAGAAACAAAAGACAATATTCTTGATTAATTTTTGGTAATATTATTCATTTTATTTTGAATCTCATTGTAGGAAATAAAATAAAATAATTTAGAAACTTGACAGAGATAAGATTAATCATTGTGACAAAAAAATTTAATTATATGAACTCAGAATTCAAAACGTCTTTTACATTAAAACCGAATCATTTTTTATCTGTCAGTTCAAAATCTTATTATAGTATCATGAAATTATTTTTGATGCATTTCCCAATTATTATTTTTTATAAATATTAAATAAAAAAATTAAACCAATTCAAAATTAGCGAGCCAACTGTAGCCAATCCGGTAGCATCAGCGCGACGCAAGCGCAGTTAAAAATGTTCTCATAAATTGAGAGCACTGTCTATAACTTAGACCTGATAAGCTTTGACTTCTTCCTTACTCCAATGAATACCCATTCAATGTAAACATATGACTTGCCGCGAGGAAAGGGATCTTAGGGTGAAAACATCGATTTTCAGATTTTAGTTGATAGTTTGAAAATCGTTCTTTCACATTTAAAAAGAATTACATTTTTTTGTGCAAAATTCGATTGGTTAATTAGCTGCAAAGTGAAGAGTGAATAGCCTATTTTGGCGCATGCGGTCGACCCGAGAAATCCACCCCCACCACTTTCTACATATCTTTCTGTTTTGTGTGTGTGTGACTCAATGACCGCCATGGTATTAATCAACAACGAAGCAGTCATTGCGGAATGTCTCAAAGCAGTGTTTTGAAGGGATTAAGTAATATGAAAATGATATTCATTTTTATATTTCGCTGCACTACGAACTTCATGGCAATGATTTTCAGAACCGAATGATGTTTTCTCAATGGGCGCTCAGCAGACAGAAGGGAACCCGAATTTTTTTTTATTATTGTTGTCAGACGAGACGTCTTTCAAGAACTATGGCACGGTTAATCGACATAAGATGCATTATCGAAAAGTAAATTCAATGGTCACTGGAGCGGTAGAGGAATTCCGGTAAATTGGCCTACTAGATCCTCAGAATTTTAGTCGGATTTCTTTTTGTGGCTTCTTTAAAGGATCTATTATAGTTTCTCAAGAATCAACAACAACTCTAGAGGCAAGGTTACTCATCGAAAACAATTACTTTACAGGGAAAAGACAACTGATAAGTTTACGTTGTTGTTCCTGGATAGCGCTAAAAATAGTTAATTCGTTGACTGTTTCATTGGGCCATTGATTGCATTGTAAAAATGAGAAACTTGCGTTTCGAAAATAAATCTAATTTTTCTAATTTTTCTACACGACTTTAACCATCTTCCCAAGTAGGTGGAATGGGTGTTAAATATTAAAATAATTACAATTAATTAGCTCTTTTAAGAAAAATAAACACGCTATTATTTTTTATGTTTTTATTTTATTGGTGGCACATTTCTTGTCAAGTGAACAATGTTATTTTTTGCCAATGCAGCGTCATATGGCGCCAAATGAAAAATGAAATTTGAAATAAAACCTAAGTATTTTCTTATAGAGAATTTAAATCTGCGGCTATTCTTAGTACACGGAAACTCGAACAATTAATCCCAAAAACTTTTTTTGATGAAAAGAAAATAATCATTTATTCAACAAAATTTTCCGCCTAAATTATATCCACAAATTTGCTCAGAACCACCTTACGCTGGAAAGCGTATTTTAAGTTTTAATCGCAAAAAATATAATTGCACATTAGTAAATTAAATTGAAGGGTGTAGGTGGATTGGAAATAAAAATTACTAGTATGGTTTTATTTCGTAGAGAGTCGTCTTAAATCCAAATTTAAAAAATTAAGTTTTAAGTCAAACAGTTAAACTTTAACGATATAGATAATTTTTCTAGTAAATAGATTAATTTTTGACCATAAAGCATGAATTGTTGAGGAACAGGTTTTAATTTCCAATACAGAGATGAATCTTTAACATTAATAAATGAATCATTGATTAACGACTAAAGCTTGGAAAGCCGTTGGTAAATCGCAACTATTATATTTTAGATTACCATTTTTTTCATTAATTATATTAAGAGATTTGGTTTAATTCAACTACTCTATAATTGGACTTGACTGGTTGTCGAACACCCACTCGAGTTGCAGATATTTCTTTTGGTTTTAATCGTGTAACATTGCGGCTTTCCATATTTATTTTTACACGTCCTATATCTTGACCAATCTGTGTATATATTCCAATAAGTAGATTTGCAGACTGTAATATTGCAAACACATCACCACTGGATGTTGATAAAACAATTTCTTCTCGATCTGACACGGGACCATAACTACACATTCCTCTTCGTATTTGAAGTGATTTATTGGCAGGAAAAGTGTATCTGCGAAGTTCAAATATCAGGCGGGCATTCTGGCGGGAAATAAGCCGAATAAGTTCAAGGTGTTCAAGCCCACACCCAAGACCGTCAGGAGAAGGAAGAATTACACGTGAAGATATCGAACTGAAAGGCGGATAATGCCTGTCAGGAGACCTGGACCTTGAACGAGCAGGAGACTCAGGAGGAGAACGATTTAGGTCCATATCATATCGATGATTTCTTTCAGAAGAAGAAGCAGAAATTCCGCTGCGAGATGAACCAGAAACACTGTAGCCATCAAACGAGAATTCAGGCTGTAAACTTAATTCTGCAATAAGAAAGAAAGGATTACATTACTTTTACGCACTAAGCCGTAAACCTAAATATATGGTTCATAGTGAATTTTGTGCAAGAAATAACGATTATCTCGATGAGTAAATGATCAGAAAGAAAGATGGAACTCATATACATGGTGGTATCTGGAAGATAAAGATTATTGTGGTGTGTCAAACCACTGCACACACAAGCACTCAACGGTTTAAGGAGACTAGCAATGCCAAGATTTAAGGAATATGTGACCAAAGAACGTTAATGAGCTTTGGGTTCAACGAAATATTGTAACCAAGGAGCTTTTAGGTCAATTAACTCCTAGTTTAATGGACTGCTGGGATAAAGAATTCTGCCGTGGAAAAGAATGGAATCAGAGTTGCAACGCTTATCGTTTACACGTGGAGTAAGTTGATGGTATGCAGTCTTTGGTCTTCAGTATGCAGTCTTCAATGCGGAGAACTGTTGCGAAAATCAGCCGTCGCGTATCTAAATCCGATTTCCAAAAGTTCTTTGCTGAATGCAAGTCAACCTGCAGGTTTAGGTCAGTTCAGATTGGATCACGCAACCTTCTAATTTCGTCAGACTTCTCATCGCGAATTTCGGACCTTCTTCCGTGCAGACGCGTCAACCTTTGAATCCGAGTTCGAGTGCCAATTCAAGTCCAAGGCAATTCCTGTTTGAAGTTTTATTCAGTCTTCCACATCCTCTGGCTGAAGACCCTCAATCCTTCAAGTCCATAACTTTTCAAGTTATATTTCCTGGAGAAATCCTGGAGTTCGGAAATTTACGTCCTTTAATTTTTTAAACCATAGCTGTTACTTTAAATCCTGTTTAATAAAGTGAGTGCTGTACATCTTAAAGTAACCGGCGACTTCTCCATCTACGAATCGGCAACCAATCTCTCTCTTTGTCCCTCTCTATCTTTGCCCCCCTCTTCGCTCTCCCCCCTTTCTCACTCTCTAGTGACGCATTCTCTTTCACCAAATTGTAATCGCCTTTCCACTAATCGTTACGAGTTAGTATTGCACTTTTCCCAAAACCTTTTCTCCACTAATTTTTTAAAGCAATCTCTTTCTGCTATATTGATCTTTCAATAAAAGTCCATAACTTATCTCTATTTCATATTCCTTACATATTTATTTGAATCTGAAACCTAAGTCCATTGGCCCCGAACCGTACATTCTGTAGATGAATCAGGAAATACACCTGACCACGCTGTTTACTCGTAAATACCATCGTGGGACGTAAGAATCCTAATAAAACAATGCTTTGATCATTGAATTATTTTTAAACACAAAAAACTTATCTTAGATATATTTTAGACCTCAGGCTTTAACAGAAACCTGCAGAATCCAAAAAGAATTCTTTAGGAATAACAAATGGAACAAAACGATTACACATCCACTTACTAACCAATTACATGTGTCCTTTAAGGTAAAAGTTTCGCTATGAATTAGATAATTTTGAAATAGGCGCAGTGAAAAATAGGTTTTTCGGAAAGACGCTCTCCTTTTTATTGCAGCAGTACTCTTCAGTCTTCTTAATATCAACCCTCTGAATATTCACATTGCAAATTCTCCAATTTTAAACAGTTTCCATTTAAAATTAGTCAATTTTAAATACTTTTAATTGCAAAATCTTCAATATTATTATCAATGTTATAAGTAATCAGCAAAACTCAAAATTATTGACTTAAGGTAAACAAATTTTAACCATACTTGGATTATAATCAAAGGGACTTAAACAAACGAATAAAATATTGCAACACAGATTTTCTATATCTAAAGTCTAAAATAAATTACGAAATTCCACATTAAAAATATCAAATAATAAATTTAACAAATTTCAATAATAGTATATTATGTTACGAGTAGGGAAAATGGTCAATTGTGAACGATCATTCATTTTGCTCTCGAGCGAAGTGAGTGCGGTAAGAATGCAAGTTGACAATCAGCCATTCTCCACGAGCGGCACATATTTTTTTGTCAAACTACGCGAAAAATACAAATGACTCTGTTGCAAAATGCCCTCCTGAGTTGCAGATGGCGCCACGTGACGTCATGTTCAATTAAGATTTTTTCACGGAGTTCGATAATTCCAGCGAACGCCGTAACTACACTTATTATAAGTTACAAAATGCAATACAATAGAACCTCGCATATCCGAGCCCGCGTTCTCCGAGTTCGCGATTATCCGAGGTTATAATAAAAATATTTAACCCGTCTTATCCGGAATATAGCACAGTAGTAGTCCGTATTATCCGAGTCCTATGCATTATTCATACATATGAACTTGTCCTAACTAAACAGAGCAGACATTTCTAAGCCTCTGATCTGATTGGTTAATAATATGAATACTCTTTACTTTAAGAACTGTGTTGCTTCATCTTAATCGACAGAGTTTTGTGGAATTTTGCATGACATTGCACATTTTCGACATAATTTCCCGATGATTTACCATGTTTTCTCGGATACCAATTACATAAAATTGACGCGTCAAAGTTGACACAGAGTACGTCATCGTGCCTGCATAAAAATACATGCATCAATACATACATACAAATTGTCAGACAAAAACCTTTGTAAGAATTGTTTTTTCTGACTCGGTTTTTCTTAAAACGTGCACAATTGATTATGGGAGTATAATGTACAAAATTTGTTTTACCCCATATTTGGTATTTTTGCAGAATTTCCATCACTTTAATTTTTGTCTAATAATTGATTAAAAAAGCATCGTTCTTTAAAATGAAAAGAAAATATTTTAGCGTAATAAATTCTCGATCGAAAAATACCTAATACGTTTTCAAGCAAATTCTTTTTTCATTTAAAAACAGGTTTAAATAAATGGCGGCATAGTGACAGACTCCGCTACTGCGATAAAAATCGGAATTTAAATTACAGATAATATATTTACCACTAGGAGTAGGACAGATTATCAAAATGAAACATAGAATTGCAATTAACGTCCACATATTTCGCAAAGAAAAAAATCAAGTTTTGAAGAATGTCGATAAGAGTGTAACGCATTAACATTATGTAAATTTTGAGTTTATATAAGAATCGCAGCTATCTGTTTGTTCCAACTAACTTATTGAAATTTATGACATCTCGTACAATTATGAAGAACAAATATTAATTATTACGCAATAGATATAACAAAATTCCTTGAAAAACATGATAAGATTTTATATTTCGTTTTCCATGCGCATACAACCTAAATAAATTTATAAATATCATACAAATCTCAAGACTTCAGGAATAATTAAAAAAAGTTTAAAATAATGACCAAAGTTCCTGAAAAGACTCTAAAGAATATAATCGGAGTCAAAAATTTAAATTAAACTTTTTCTTATCTGTCTTCTTACTCGAAAGCCTATTTTGGTCTTCGTAACGTTTAGATCTGCATCTTTGATTATTTCTTCCAAATGCTTTCACATGATCCGAATTCTTTGAATGCTTTTACGTAATTTTTTATTAGTTTATATATTTATAATTATTTTAATTCTCTACAGTCTTTTTGATTTCTATGCGCTCTTATTAATATCTATATTATGTTCGAAATCTTTAAATTCTTTTGAATTTATTGAGTTCTTTCAAATTATTTTTAATTCTTATAAAGTCTTTAGATTGTTTTAAATTCTTTTAAATATTAAGGGATATGTTTGAAATTAATAGTTGCTGAACCTTTTTTTCGCAGCTGCTCTTCTGATGAAAATAAATCACGTGGGTAAAGTCTTCTCTGATATTCACCTGTTTTTGGTTCGCCCATTGTTGGTCGTCTTGGGTGCTTTAATGACTGAAGTTTGAATATATCTATTTACGGCGTGCTATTTTTATGTAAGACCTACCCATTGAGCTCTCGATTTCCAGAAAATAGTCGGTGCACTGGGCAGCTCTATTACTCAAATCTCATAACCTTCGTAATCTCTCTTACTCTAAAGAATACCCAACCGATCTTAATACGTCATCTCTAAAGTCGCTAGGCAGAATTCTATAAATTTTTTCAACTAGACTCGAGTTGGTCGTATAGTTTGATATCTTTCTCTTTTTTGTTCGTCAGTTGAGTCCGTAATGCTTCGCTTGAGACTTCGCCCACACGCTCTCTCTCTCTCTCTCTCTCTCTCTCTCTCTCTCTCTCTCTCTCTCTCTCTCTCTCTCTCTCACACACCCACACA
>JAAAKG020136876.1:0-13066 GCA_010014905.2 Druon quercuslanigerum
AAAGCAGTTGAAGCTCATCGATTGCTGGTAGAAGCTTATGGTGAACATGCTCCAGTGATTAGAACATGTGAGACATGGTTTCGTCAATTTCAAAGTGGAGATTTCGATTTAACAGACAATGAGCATCTTGATTCAGCGAAAAAGTTCGAAGACGAGGGATTTGAGGCGTTATTGGATGAAGACTCAACCCAATCGCAATAACAATTGGCACAAACACTAAATGTGACCCAAGGTGGAAGTTGCCAACGTTTAAAAGCCATGGGAAAAATCCAAAAGTATGGAAAATGGGTACCACACCAACTGAAGGATAGACGAATGTAAAATCGAAAAACCATTTGTGAAATGCTGCTTCAACGGTTCGAAATGAAATCTTTTCTGCATCGAATTGTCACGGGAGATGAAAAATGGATTTATTTCGTGAACCCAAAGCGGAAACATCATGGCTTTCACCTAGTGAGGTCGGCCCATCGACTCCAAGGCCCAATCGCTTTGGCCGTAAGACAATGCTCTGTGTTTGGTGGGACGAGTGTGGTACGGTGTACATCGAGTTATTAAAACCTAGCGAGACGGTAAATACGGATCGCTACCGACAACAAATTATCAATTTGAATCATGCGTTGATTGAAAAATGCCCGGAATGGGCCCGAAGACATAGCAAAGTTATCGCAAAATTTCGGATCGATGGGACACTCACTCGCTGAGCAGCGCTTCGCCAATTTTGAAGAAATCGAAAAATGGCTCGTCGAATGGTTTGCCTCGAAAGAGAAAAAGTGTTTTTGTAATGGTATCCATGATTTGCCTAAAAGATGGGAAAAATGTGTAGAATCCAATGGTCAATACTTGAAATAAATTTTTTTTTAGATTCCCTTGAGGATTAAGTGTTTTCTTTCTTGAAAAAATCGGCAAACTTCAACTAACACCCCTGGTATATGGCATGTTGTTTTTCGTTAGTGGCACCGCTGAGTTATCTCACCTCAATCGTCACTTTACATTGTCCCAATAATGATCGGTTTACCTTACTATGTAATGAAGGACTGCAGCCATTTTAATTTTTGCTTACAGAGTTAGGATATGCATCAGATTCTTCTAACAGAAACGATTCTCGACCTCCTGGAACACCTCGTAGTTCATCTTCTGCTTCTTCGACATCTTCTTCTAGTGGTACCGTTGTTACCGAGCTCGGAGTACATGCAGCCCTTTATCCTGATATGCCGCCAGTAGACTTTCCTACTGGTCTATATTATGGATTCCTTTCAGAAGACGGTCAAACTGGTCGCTGGGTAAAAATAGAGGAAGGCAATCCAGAAATACAAAAGTTTGAACCCATCTTAGGAATGGGAGACAACTGGGGGAGCTGTGATCGAGTACTAATAAATGGTTACTTTTCTGGAATATATAAAAAAATACGGGGTCCACGAGTTAAACTGCCTTTGAATAACCTCAGAACGTTTATAAGAATGACCGCGAGGGAAAAGGCTCGTAGTTCAATAAACAAACGCATAATAACTGAATTTCATGTGGCTGGTAGTAATACCCCTCGACGAATTACACGGCCGTAGGATAATTTTTTGGCTATTAACTACAAATTAAAATCAATTCGATGTTTTTAAAGATTTTAATGTCAGGAGTTAATGTGCTAAATAAAAGGGTCCTTTATAACGTCTTTGATTGTATATCTTTTGTCACACCCCTTATTTTTCTTATCACATTTATTATTAAAGTATTAATTATATAATAATCTTATACAGTATAGAATAATACGAGTCTCGAAATATCCATTCGATAGTTTTATTATTAATTACGGGTGTTACACTCTGAGTATATGAAAAGCTTTTTTTCAATATTAAAAAATATTCCTTTACACTGCTACACCATTTTTTTTAATTCGTCATGTATTTGTAACTAAAAATATAATTTTGGAAATCTATTTACTCTATTTTAATTGTGCGAAAAATTGTCTTAAATTTATTTTTATTCAATAATTGTCTATTTTTTATCATAGTATAATCGACAGGTATTTTAGACGATGTACCTTGTTTTTTTTGTTGAGGAAATTATGCAATGCGCGCTTTTCTTAATTGCGAAAAATACTACTTTCCACGGAGCGCAAGGGGTGGGGGAAGTGCATATCTTATGGTGAAATGGGGGAAAAGGAGAATTAAATATTGAAAAAATATCATACAGAATAATTTCTGGATATCCCTTAAGTAAATTCAAAGAAGTATTTAAATATACGTTTTTTAAACAAAAAAAAAACAAAAAAAGAAAAATTTTGCAACAAAATTGCAAAGTTTTTGTTGATTAAAAAATTCACTTTAAAGTATTCTACAGAGATATTTAGATTTTGCCGTTCTCAAAACTTCAATTCATGAACAACCAAAAAAATTCAAATAAGGATTTTATACTAAATTAATGAACTAATTATAAAATTTTGTTATGTGCAAAATTTTAAGAAAAATTGTAGGTCTAGTTCTCTCAGTCAAATAAAAAATTTCCAGGTTATTATGTGGAAGGTAAAATATATGAAGTGTACAAACAATCATAATTGTTCCATTTTAATGCAATACAGTTTGTTAGTATGTTATCTGAGAGAAAGTGACGAAGAAGCTTCACAATATTTCAATCTTATTGTTTTAATAAAAATGACAATTTTACATTATAGTTGTGTTCTGTTCTAAAACTTTTCTATTTATTAAGTCTTCCATTTTAGAACCTTCTTTTAATTAAAGTTTAATGTTCCAAAAAATTAATATACACGGTGAACCATTTTAATTTATAATCCCAAATATGGTTTAAAATGGTTCAAACAAAGGTTGACCCGGCCTGAGAGAGAAATTAAAATATACCATCTATTTTGACCTTGAGATCAATTTTTAAGATCAAGTGTACGTAATACCCTTTTCTTAAATGAGAACTCCTATTTTTGACTGCGGATTTGAAAAGAACGAAAAATTTCACGTCAAAAATGACCTGTGAAAAGAACTGCAGTGAAAAATAGGGGTTTTCATTTAAGAAAAGGGTCTTTACCTACATTTAACCTTGAAAATTGACCTCGAGGGCAAAATTTATGGTACAGTTAAAGGTCCCCCTCAGTCCTGTCAACCTTTGTCCGAACCATTTCTTCGTAGATTAAGTATTTTAGAGGATATTTGGTCATTTCTCAGAGATTTGACCTTAATGTTTCACCTATCCAAGGTCACAAAAATCATTTTTCCACAGGTCACTTTTGACGCGAAATTTTCCACTCTTTTCAAATCCGCAGTGAAAGGGGTTCTCATTTACAAAAAAGGTCCTAACTCCATTTGACCTTGTAAATTGAGTTCAAAGTCAGAGTTGATAATACAGCCAATTTTCCCTGTCGATCCTGGTCAATCTTTTTTTGAACTATTTCTTTGTGGAAAAAGTATTTTAAAAGATATTTTGGATTATAGATTAAAATGGATCACCGTGAATATAGTCACCAAACTAGTTTTCCAGTATCAAATTAGTAAATTTTTTACTAATTGAATTAGTAATTTTTCTAATCTTTAGTGGCTCACTTATCTCTAAGTGAATAAAAAAATTTCAGTAGTAATTAGTAAGACAGTCATTAAAATTATAGAGTATGGAAAATAAATATATTACCTTAATATTTTCAATTTCAGTACATTCATAAAAAAATATAATGGTTGCTCAGAAAAATGTGACAAGAATATAAATATTCCTGTTAGATTAATAATAGTTCCACGTTATCAGCTTATTTAAACATTTTTTGATTCTAACAGACGAGATTATTCTTCTGTTTTTCTTTGTCACTAGAAAACTAACTTTTTCATTAAATTTGACGCTCTAAATTTAAAAAAATAACTGCTTGAATTTTTGAGTTTTGAATTTGGATTCAGATCCCACGACCCGAAACACGTTAGAATTGAATAGTCTACTTCGTCAGAACTCCTACTTTTTTTTGTTGGGGTTTAAAATTTACGAAAAAATATTTTGGGTTTACAAAGTTTTAGGGTTAAAAATGAATTGTTCTTGGCAGAAATCACATTTTTACTAACAAAGTCGATCCAATCTTTTCAATTGAAAATTTTTTATTCATGCAACTTGAAACTTTCGAATCATATAACAGATATCTTGCTTTATATTATTTTTTTTTTAATTTAATTTTGATTTAAATATTTAAAAATTTCCGTATTTATTCTAGAAGATTTAAAAAATTTAAAATATATGTATTATTACAAAATTGCAAGAATAATTAATATTTCTACAGAAAGTGTTAAAAATCAAATTATCTGAAATTGATGCCATAAATAGCCATGAAGACATAACATAATTTCGAAACAGTCACGCAATTTCCCATTCACCCTTATACTTGCTTTGCTACCTGTATATATCGTTTTTATATAGCTTGTAGAAGCCATCCATTGACTCCGTAATCTTACAGGACTTCCCAAAGTTTACTTCTGTCTACCTTGTCAAAAGCTTTCTCTAGGTCGACAAAGGCACAGAAAACTTTTTTTCCTACCCTCAAACTTTTTTCTGTGATTTGCCTTAAGATAAATATTTGATTCGTACATGACCTTCTTGGCATAAACCCACTTTAGACTTCCCAAATATTTCCTTCTCTCACTTTCATTACCCTCCAAATAAGTATTATAAATAAGTGTTATATTTTCTTCTCTTCTTCTGATGTAATTTTCTCTTTCCTTTCCTTAACTAGTCGTTTGAGTATCCTCTTTTCGTATGTGTAATCATTTTTACGTCATTCTTTCTTTGCTTTTTGGCCAGCCTGAATTTCATCATTCCACCATGCATCACCACATTCTCCTACATCCGCAGTACCACACACTTCGATCGCACATCTAACAATGACATCCCGGAACATAGTCCATGCGCCTTCTATAACTTTAATTCTTATAAGCTCCTCCCAAGTTAACTTAACTATTTTTTCGATTAACTTATTTTGGAAATCTATTTGCACATCCGGTTTCTGTAGGTTCTCAATTTCGATTCGCGTTTGTTTGCTTTTCTTGGTTCTATTTTTTATAAGTAATTGAATAAACTAACCTTTATCCATCTATTGCCATCCATTGACTCCGTAATCTTTTAGGACTTCCTAAAGTTTACTTCTATTTACCTTGTCAAAAGCTTTCTCTAGGTCGACAAAGGCACAGAAAACTTTTTTTCCTACTCTCAAACTTTTTTCTGTGATTTGCCTTTAGATAAATATTTGATCCGAACATGACCTTCCTGGCATAAACCCACTTTGGACCTCCCAAATCTTTTCTTCCCTTATTTTCATTACACTCCGAATTTGTATTTTCATCTGTTCTTATGATGTAATTTTCTCTTTCCTTTCCTTAACTAGTCGTTTGAGTATCCTCTTTTCGTATGTGTAATCATTTTTACGTCATTCTTTCTTTGCTTTTTGGCCAGCCTGAATTTCATCATTCCACCATGCATCACCACATTCTCCTACAGCCGCAGTACCACACACTTCGATTGCACATCTAACAATGATATCCTGGAAAATAGTCCATTCGCCTTCTATAACTTTAATCCTTATAAGCACCTTCCAAGTTAACTTAACTATCCTTTCGATTAAATTATTTTGGAAATCTATTCGCACATCCGCTTTCTGTAGGTTCTTAATTTCGATTCGCGTTTTTTTTTCTTGGTTCTATTTTTTATAAATAATTGAATGAACTAACCTTTATTGTGTCGCGAAGTATTGCAATTTCCCGAGTCAGGTGCTCGTTTTCGTTGTATAAAACTTCCATCTGCTGCTGCATTTCAATACTCGGGCCTCTCATCCGCAGCCTCAGCTCCTCCTCCAGTTGTCGAACCATCATGCTCTGTTTCTGTAATCAAAACAAAAAGCTATCTTTAAAATTAGGAATATAGTAAGAGTATGTCTTGGTAGAGGAAAGCCAAGAAAAATAACAAAAAGTTTATACAAAAAGTACCTATATTAGTCCGTTTCAAGCTCATAAAGCTGGCCATTGAAACAAGGAAAACTATCTATGATGCTGTCCACTTCGGACGAAGTTTTGTTTTCTTTAAAAATTATACTTTTTCGCCCTCTACACGTACATACTTAATAAAACATTCAGGAATTGCAATTTTTAATCCCAAGTTTATTATTTAAATGCATTAAAATATTTTCGAATTTAAAAGAATTCATACTAAATGCAGTATACTTAAATATTCAATTTGTTTAACAATTCAACGTAAATTATAGAATTTTAACAAGTATTTTACAATTAGAGATATTATTATCAACATTAAAAATTTTTTTACTAGTACTATACATGTTTCTTTTTTGTTGCTAAATAGTATTATTTGTCTATAAAATAAATAAAATTATGTATCCAATATTAATTTACTAATGATTGATGTATTTATTTTCAAATAATTATTTTAAACTAATCTTTTGTCTTAAGTCCTTCGTTTTTTACATGACAGGCCTCAGAGCCAAAAATTCTCTAAAATCGGGAGATTTTTCAAAAAAATAGAAGAATAATAAGGTAATAAATTTTTAAACAGAATCAATTCGATACCACATGGAATCCAATATTTGATTCTTTAAATATCTAAGGTTTCCAGTTGCCATTTGAATTATCACCCTAAAAAGTAAAATTAAAAAAAAAAGATAATTTGCAGCCGAGAAGATAAATTTTTCACCAAATAATGGAACTCTTTATCAAGATAGATGAATTTTCAACAAAATAGTTGAAATTTGAACCCAATAATTAAATTTTTTAAAAAACGAAAACTAATTTTTCAATTTAGACAGGTTTAATAAAAAGTAGAAATTTCGACTAAAAAAGATGACTAACAAAATAATAAAATTTGTAACTAATAGTTGAATTTGCAACTGACAAAATAATTTTTCTGGCAAATGGATGAACTTACCAACTAAAACGATAATAAAGCTTCAAATAATAACAGTTGAGTTTTGAAAATACTAGTTAAATTTTTAAGACTAACGGAATAACCTTGTTAATAAAATTGCTAAATTTGCAACGAAACAATTTAATTTTCAACCAAATAGTCGAGTTTTTAAATGGAAAAACAACATTTTATCTTAAATTAGTTTTTTTAACAAAATAGTTTAATTTTTAACCTATTTTTTAACAAAAGAAATTTAATTTTAATCAAGTAGGATGAATCTTCAACAACAAAGTTGAATTTTTGAACTTTTAAAGTAAAAATATTAAACTTCAATTGAAAAAAATTGTATTTTTAAGCCAAAAAAAGTAACTTTTTCATAAAATAATTTAATTTTCGGCCAAATGTTTCAATTTTTATTAAAATAATTAAATTTTCACGAAAAAATAGAATTTCAGAACAAAAAGTAATAAAATGGTAACTGTTCAATAAAAACAGTTCATTTTTAACAAAATCGTTGAATATTTAGCCAAATTTGGAATTTTTAAATCTTTCTTAATAAAAAAAGATTATGTTAATCAATTAAATATCACGAGAAAAAAAAGAATTCAAATAAAAAAATTTAATTTTTAATAATTTTGATTACAGTATTGGCAGTAATACTAAACTCAGTAGACTGAACTTTTTCGAAAACGCTAGCAATACGAAAATTTTTATTTTTAAGAATTCTTTAAGTTTTTAATTCTTTGTTATTTAATAATTTTCATTTAAATATTAAATCAAATATAGTTACCACATGTAAAGATTTGTAAATTTTGTTTATAAGATAAAAAGTCTCAATTTATGAAGTTCACTTATATTTTAAGTATCAAATTTTTTTTATTGAGTTAAAGAATGAAATGATATAAAAACCTTGTGAAACCAATTAAAGGTAAACAATATATAATAATAACGAATAATAAATAATTAAGAAGTAATAAAAAAGCGCAGGAAAAATCTTCTTTAATAATCCAAAATCTTTGAAATTAATAAAGATATTCAAATTAAAAACTAAATTTTTTAATATTTGTGGTTGAAGTAGTTTTGGATTTAGGGTCCAAAATAATTTAATGCAATTTGTTAATAATTAAACTAAACGAAATTTGTCATATTCACTAATAATTAAAAAAATATTTTAATACTTTTAGTACTAATAAGCATTTTATGAAAAAACAAATATTGAATCGATTATCATTTCCAGGTTTTGCGCTCTCATTCAATTAAAATGTTTATCATAAAAGTCTTTTATTTAATTATCATACAGAAAAAAGATCAGCCCAATTTTTTTCAAAGATATACATATTTTATTTTTATATATATTACATTTTTTGTTACATGCAGAGATGATTACTAAAGACAAATGCTTTTAAACTTGAGTCTTATTGAGTATTATTAAACTTGAGAAATATTTTTATTTCTTTTTCAGAAAACCCCTGCAAATGCAGAGCATTTCTCAAATAGTATAATACCCCTTATATCAAAACCATCCACTTTGAGTGGTGACACAGACATTATCCTTGATAAGGGTTCTTTCCAACCAGGTTGAAAGGAATACTTGGTCTTGTTTACTGTGAGAAATATCTCACCAAGATGAATTTTAAAGCGAAACATTCATGCCAAAAAAAAGAAAACGAGGGGAAATAACTTAAAGATTGTATCTTCATTATGATGAAGAAAATCAGAGCAACATACGAGAATAATCAGAAAGTTTTGTGTACTCTGTATACACTTTTTGGTACAATTTTTTTGTGTATACTTTATTCCTCATGCTTTGCTATTGCTCAAAGTCGGAAAAAGCTTTTCATAGCGCGCGAACCAATTTCTTTCCTCACATGACAAAAATAAAAAATGCATTATGAAAAATTAATAATGTGATTTGCCACTATGCCGAGCAGTAAAAATTTCGCTACTTATTTTTCCTTCTAGTTTAAGGAAATTTACGAAGCATTAAGCACTTCCCGTGTAGAAATTGCCCAGCTTGGCCTATTTTGATTAGGGGCGCTCCAGAGGCCCCACAAATGCCCCTTTATTTATTTCTGCAAAAATTCCAAGTTCGATCACCAAGTTATACAAAACAGTAACTCCATAAAAAAAGATTACATTTTTATAAAAAAAATTCCAAAAACATTTTCATGATAATATTTTTTACCTTGCTCAGGGAATAATATGATTTTTTAACTTTTTGCATAAGAATTCGGTTATAAGAATAGAAAATAAATCAAAAAGTTAAGTGCTTTACATTCGTAATAACATTTAAAAAATTAGGGATACAATGTATGAACAATTTATATTCTGATAATTTCACCAGTTCATTTTTATAGTTTTTTTTGTTTTAATATAATATTATAATACTAATTTTAATGTAAGAACAAATGAATTAATTATAATTCTGTTCTATAAATTTTTAATTGGAGGGAATATACATTTTAATTGTAATTTCGCGCCAAATTTCACAGTCATTTCTAATATGCCATTGGCTGACTAGATTCTCGATCTGGTTCGATTCCAGATGTTACATTCCGTTCCATGATCCAATAATTCTCTTCGACGTCATTTCGCGTTCACCAGCACACAATTTTTAAAAAGTAGGCATAAAACATTGCTTATTTGCGAATTTGTGATTTATTTTGTGATCAATTTTCAGCAATTTAAAAATTAAGAAGTGCAATTCAACTTGTTTTTTAAAAAGAAGGTGTTATTTGTTCCACTTAATACGTATTTGTTTTCTACGCGATAAATATACAAAAATATATATAAAGCGTCTTTAAAAACAAGCAATAAGTAGAAAATAAAATTCCGTTTATTTTGAACTTATTATGTTTATTATTTTAAGAATTTTCCGAAATAAAAAAATCTATTTTCTATTTTTCTGCAATGTCTTTCTTTATTATCGAGTACATGTATTTTTCTTGTATAATCGTACATTTTAAGTAATATGTATATAAAATTAAATATTTTCAAAATTAAAAATAAACAAATAAGTTAGGGAAGAATCGCGTGTGGTGGCACATATTAAAGCGAAATGTTAAAATTTGATTTAAGACGTCCTAGAACCGAAAATTCTTAATCGATTTTGACATTTTCCATTTAAAACTTTTTAAGAAATTATGTTTAATGTACTATGGAATTAATAAATAAAGTGAGGGAAGTGGCAATTTATACAAATTTATTTTTAAGAAAGGCACAACTTCGTAGTACGACTTTTTTATTGTATAGAATTCCTGAAAACAAAACTTAGAATCCAGCGACATTTGGACAACAACTTTAAAATTTTCCTATTGTTATTTTAAAAAAAAAATTTTAATAAAAAAATATTTACACAAACATAAAAAAGAGGAAAAAATGTTTTTTTATTGTGATTTGATAATAATGATAATAAGCTGTCCAAACATTTTTTTTTAGGATTTTTTTTCAAATATCAATAGGAAAAATAACACCGGCACACAAAAAAAAAAATTGTCTGTACACCGGGCGCCACCTACCTACAGGCATGTTTTTCGACCCGCTGAACACGAATTTCAAGTCAGTTAAGACCGTCCAGCCTTCAATTTCGAGTAAATTGTAAAAAACCCCAAAAAATAGCGAAAAGATTTTAGATCTAAAATTTTTTTTTCCAAAACGGTGTAATTAATAGTATAAGTAATAATAAATAGTAATAGTTAATACTTGTAAAAAATATTAGTAATAAGTTAATAGTAGTAATTAATAATGGATGGCCAAATCTACATTTTAATAATTGTTGACCAAATTCGTTCTTTCGATTCTTTGTTTTGTTTTCAGAAATTCTATACATTAACTTCATTATTGGACGTCAAATAGGATTTTAAATTTGATTTTAACCTCATTTCAATTTCTTAAATTTTGACTTTTTTATTTTTCCGTGATGGAATCGGAGGTCCAAAAGAGGGTTTAAATTAAGTCTAAATCTAATATAAATTAAGCCCTCCACAGGTCCCCCTAGAACCTATTCAGACATACATTAGAAGTCTAAAGTGACCAAAATTTTGACTCGGATGTTTTCGCTTTTGAAAATTAGTATTTTTATTTTATTAACTTTAAATTAACAATTCGTTTTGCCCTTGTTGCTTTAAGCCACGCAGTAGAATGCAATCAAAAAATATGTTTAAAATAACTTTCAGCTGGCAATTCTTAACCGATTTTGGATTTTTTCTTTGAAAAATGCAGCATTAAATTTTGAAGAGATTTATGTGGCCTGCTTTTATAATTCTTTTGTTTAAGACTTTTTGTTAAAGGAAAGATTGACGAAAAAGTAGATTTTTTCGTTTTTTTTTGTTTATCTTCGTGATTCTGCACTTTCAAAGTAAATTTTTGCATTACAATTACTTTATTTTATAAAAAATATTACTAGATCATAAGAATTTGTCATCCGAAATTTTGTATTAATTTATAAACAGTTTATATAAACAAGTACACAGTGTGGACATTTAATGGCAGAAAGAAATATTTTTTTCCTAATTTTCCGTTAATGATGTCGCTAGTGATGTTCAATTATGAAAAACTGTATCAACCGCTTTTTTAAATTTTATAAACAAATGATAGAATCAAATTTATAACTGGGTCATTTAGAGTGCGCAAAAATCTTTTTTTCTTAAAATTCCCTCAAATGAGGTCGCCAGTGAGGTTTAATGATGAAAAATTATTATCAAATTTTTTTTTTCTTGTAAACAAATTATATAAACAGATACCTAATGTGGATGTTGAAGCCAGAAAAAATTCGCATTTTCGCAACTAACCTCAAAGTATGTTGCTGTTGATGTAATTGTTTAGTAATAATTGATTTTTTCAATTTTCGTAATGTTGTATTCATTAGTCGCAATCAATTTTTAATTCCTAAGTATTACTAGAATTTATGGACGGGCGTAGTTGAAAGCAAAAAAAAAGTATGCAAAAGTTATTATCGCAAAAGTAATACTCGATCATGCAAATTTAATTAATTTACAACATTTAATTAAAAAAATTAATTAAATAATCTTAGATAAGGAGAATTAATTAACAAATTTAAATATAAATTCAATTAATTAATTAAATAATCTTACATAAAGAGCTCGAGAGCTTCTGGATCTAGAATATTATCAGGATACTATCAGAATATAATACAATCAGAATCCATCATGAAACCTCATTAGCGACATCATTTAAGGAAAAGTAGGAAAAAAAAAGATTTTTTGCGACCTTTAAATGACAAAGTTATAAATTTGATTATATAATTTGTTTATCAAATTAATAAAAATTATCGAGTGATAATTTGTCATCATTAAACGTCACTGGCGACATCATTTAAGGAAAATTATGGCGGGAAAAATTTCGTTCTGCCTATAAATATCCACACTGGCCGTTTGTTAATATAATTTTCATATGAATTCAATAAAAAATATTTCAGATAAAAATTTTCCATCAGTAAGCAAATGTCCACACTGGGAATTTCTTTATATAACTTTTTTTACAAAATTAATAACAAATATCAGATGAAAAATTTGTATCATCTTGTATCACTTTTGCGATGGAAGCAAGTAATTTTAACGCAAAAAATTACTTTGCAAACGAAGAATATATAGTGTAGATTATTTATTATGCTGATCCATAACTTTTTTGCTCTTAACTACCTCCGTCTATAAATTGTGGTAATACTGACCATAGAAAAAAATTTACGAAGATACATGAAAAGAAAAAACAAAAAAATCGACTTTTTCTTTACTCAAATTTAAAAAAAATAAATAAATAAGGCCACATTAATCTTTTCAAAATTGTTTGCTGAATTTTTGGAAAAAACAAATTTAAAATCGGTTAAGAATTGTCAGCTGCAAGTTATTTTGAAAATCGTGTTATGATTTCATTATTACAATAATTTATTAAAATAATTTTTTGATTATAATAATGCAAATACTCTGTTTTATAGAAATTAATTTGTAAACAAAATTTAAGAATTGATCCTTGAAAAATGTAGAACTGAAACTATGTCGATTTGATGAAGTTTTTCTTATTATAATATAAGACAGTTATGGGAAATGTTTGACTGCCGCGATTGACCCGATTAAACCTCGACAGTCAGAAGGGTATGACGTCACGTGAGTAAGCCACACCCCACAAGGGGTGACATCCCCCATCCCCCCATAACGAAACCATTCCTTCCCTA
>JAAAKG020136878.1:0-13065 GCA_010014905.2 Druon quercuslanigerum
CACCCATCTCAAAAACAATCGGTCATCAACTCCCTTGTATACAGAGCTGTCTCCATAACAGATAAAGATAATTTACAGAAGGGATTACAAAACTTTAAACAAATCCTAATACAGAACGATTACACAATCAAACAAATTGATGAAGCAATAAGAAAATACACCCAAGAAAACAATTCAAAATAACCTAATAGAGAAATAGAGAGAAAAACGACCACCATCCTATCCTACATCCAAGGGTCACAGAACAAATAGGAAGAATTCTCAACAAACACTACATCCAAACCATATTTAAACCACCTGCGAAAACAGGAGAACTTCTAAACAATCCTAAAGACAAAAAGGCACCTTTCAGTGATCCAGTTGTATATAAAATCCCTTGTTCTTGTGGCAAAGTCTATATTGGAGAAACCGGGAGAGCGGTGAGACAACGTATAAACGAACATGGGAGCAATTTAATTTAAAGCCCTACTCTCCCCTAACCTTTTTTTTTACGTGACCTATAATTCTATTTCATTTTCTACTGAAAATGTGATTATTATTGAAGACAAAGTAAAAATATAACTAATTATTTTTCAGATAGCTCTTCTGCTCGGCAACTGCTAAAAAAAGTAATATTTGCTCCATAGGACTATCGAAAATCATGAAAGCTAAATTTAGAACGTAAATTTTATAAGATGATCATGCAAAAAATATAAAATTTTCATATTTAATACAAATTTAAATGCTGCCGAAAATGTCTAAAAACTTTAATGTTCTTGATCTCATTTTAAATACGTCTTTCGCTATCGAATTTAGCTTACTTGTGTACAAACATTAACATTTTTAATTAGTATATTAATTAATAAATTAAAATCATGTTTGAAAGTTTAAAGACCTTTTGCTTTTATCTAAACATAGCACAGAAGAAAGTAAAAACAATATAAGAATAATCCGAAAAGTTAACAAACTACAACAGAATTACATAATATACAGTAACGTAAGAACTGTACGTTTTTTTGCAAATATCTTTTTATAAAATAAAAATTTTACCTTTAACTTGGGCTTTTCAAACTCATAATTTTATTTAATTCCATGCAGTTAAAGAGGCAGAAAAGTTTAATCCTGAATTATAAAAATTAACGCACTACACTAACAACTGAAAAAATGCGGCGTTTTCATAATTTCCTATGGTAGTGTATTTTAAGAACGATAAAAGGAACAGAGAAATTTACATTTGAAAATTCCACAACCATAGAAGAAAATATTTACATATAAATTATACTGTTAAACTGAAAAAATTGATAATAAAGTCAATGACAGTGCTCTGTATGCAGATTCGATAAACTTCAGTAGAATCAGTGGGCTGACTCCACTCTGGCCGCTACTACTGACGAGTTCCGAACTCTGAGTGAAACCACCACATTATAATCAAACGGCTTCTTCAGCGTCCGCACTGTTACTACCTCATGGGTTTTTGAAATTTCAAAAAAAAATTTTCTAAAGTCACGTTGTGATAGGATATAGTATCTCAAGAGTAACAGGCACCTAAAAAAATACTTGCAACGATACACATCGACTTTTATAATTAGTATCGATCTAGATCGTTCACGAGAGCGCCTACAGTGTAATGCCTGAAAGAAACTGATTGTAGAAAAAAATTTTTATGTTCACTTTTACACATTCCCTTTACGTGTATGCTTTGTTTAAATTTCAGTAACAAAAAAAGTGAGAATATATTTCTTTTCACCAGGACTTCCTTAGTACAAACGCACAGTAAGAGTCAAACTTAATTTTTTTTCTTATTTCGCAAGTGTCCCATAACATTTGAAGCCAGAGTACCGGAAATGTTCGCTATAATGTTCATTAAAATGTTTACCAGTACTCAAGGGACCTATGTCTCAGGAAGATTCTTTCGAAGATTTTGCTTAAATAGCACTGAAGTGCCAAAAAAGGTAATATCACATCCGTTAGGAGCAGGCATAGTTTCTTGTGGATTTTAAAATTTATTTTAGACTGTGTTTAATACCTAAGTTTCCTGTGAGAAACTACATCATCTACCAATTTTTTTTTTTAATTTGGCAAGGAACTTTATTCTGATAGTATTGTACCTATATTTTCGATGCTTATTGTTTACACGACCGAGCAGAATTGTGTTCAAATTAAAAGTATGGACTGATCATACGTCTGGTGAAGAATAACAAATATGGTAAAAAATAATTGTAGAAAATATGTCTTCAGTTTGTGAAACCCATGTAACACGATTTAATGTTATTCAAGAAAAAGGTAATCTGCAAAGATTGTATTCACTGTAAATACAACTATTTATTTATAAGTATTCATCTTTGTACTGCAAAAAAATAAAATGTGCACGATGCTATGTTTGAGATAATCACTGTTGACTTTACTTTTGATCATAAGGTTTCTTATATTTTTTAATATTAATTTTTTGTTATCAAATTTATTTATCATTCTTATTTCTTTAAAAAAATATTGATCCTTTAGTTGGGTAACACTAGTTTTGCTATCTCTGAATGTTACATATAATGTCATAAATGTAATGTGGTTACGCGTCTTTAGGGCGTTGAAATACAAATAATTTACAAGGAAAATAAGATAACGATATCTGGCATATACGTAAAATGTTTTAAAAACGACGCATCAGTTACTTGGTAAACACAACATAATACTTCATCGAAATTGCAGTATCAAATTCAGTATATTTAGAACCTGTTTAAAATCATTTTTAATAAAGTAAATATTTTTCTCTCAACGTACTGAAAGTAACAACTTATGGCTTGAAGAAAATTTTTAAAAATGAATTGCGTTGAAATAAAGAACTAGACAGAAATTCCGAACACGCCTTCGGACAACTTTATATTCAAGTTAGCATGCAAATATCATTAAAATAGGATCAAGTAGCAAGCTTTGAGGATCCCTAGTAAAGATAGTTATTTTAAAAAAATTAATTAACGTTTATGATGAAATCTTCAGATTGCAAATAAGTTATTGCTTTGCTGATTAAGATCAGCAAAAAACAATAAAATTATAAATAATTGGTGTAATTAATTAAATAACCAATCAATTAATTAATTTTCTACTTAAATTTTCAAAGGAGTTTCAGTCATCACTTTCCAAAGTAAAAAGAAAACCCTAAGAAGCTGGCAACGTCGTGCATATCTTCTCAAAGCTTGGCAGTGTCGGGCATTATTTCCCAAGGTAAATAAAGCTAGGTAGCAGTATGGAAACATTGGACCCATCTTCCCACTAGGTGGGGCAAGTTATAAGAACATTTTTTTTTCCAATATAGGACAAAGCATTGGTTGAATCATAAGATTCAGTAATTACCCTAATGTTTTGATCTATATTTTATCCAGAGCCTATACCAATACTTATGCTTAAAATTTGTATTAGCTAAACTAAATCAAAAATGTGATAATATCAAGCTTCTCGGTAAATAACTAAGATTTACTTCTGTGCGTATGCTTATTATGCAAAATTTATCAATTCATCCATGCGGATTCTGAAACCATGGAAAATATATGATCTTAATTATTTCAACAGAAGTGTAGCCTTCACAATTACACTAATTGCTACATTAGAATCCTCAGAAATAGCCTATAATATTTTTTAAATTATCAAATCCAAAAAGATATATCTTTTTCTTAATTAATCAAAAATGTTGATTTCACAAATTACATAAAAAATACGGATGTCAACTATTGCACCTGCAAATAAAAAAAATTGTTCCTTATAACTTTATTGAATATGGAAACGCAGTGAGAAAATTCGGATGATTTTATATGTGAAGTGAATAAGAAAATTTTAAATCGCAATGTTATCCTAAGAAAGTTAGCCTATGAATTTAAAAAAACGAAATGAAATTTTTTCCCACGTTTATTTGTGACATTTTTTGTTTTTCCGTAGAATATATTATTAAACTATAATATAAATTAGAATCCAAAAATCATTCTGTTATTAAAAATTTTGAGTTAGTTCAGAAATGTATTACATTTGGTCGAGGTGAAAACTATAGAAAAATTATGAATTAAATAAATATTGATTCACTCAGAATAAACATAGTACGAAGTTGAAGTTCAAAAGTTACTAAACACGTGTACTTACTTTTTGATTAATTGTTTTATGATGACTACTTTGAAAATAGTTTAAAAATTTTTTTTATGATTCATTTTTTAATCTTTATGAACTAGATAATAGAAATTTTATAGATCTAATTACCTTTTTACATTGATTATCTAATACATGATACTTTCTTTCTGTCATCCCTAACTTTGAGGATGATTGCAATATAGGTAGAAATGTATTTAATGTATTTCTTATTAAACAAATTTGAAAATTTAATTGTTTATTTAAAAAAAAATATTTCAAAGAAAGAAAATAAAAATAGGTTTGTCAAATGTTAGGAAAGTTCCTGCATTAAGAGGAATCCCTTTCATTTTCCTTAATTAATGAATATAATCTTAAATGTTTCAGCTTATATTTTGTTTAATAGTCGCTATCTCATTCGCAATTATAAATCATTTGTATTTCATAACTTTCCTTTTCCCACAGCAATGTTCAAAGAATAGTCAAGTTTTTTTTAAATATGCACAGTTTATAAGACTTAACTTCAATTATCACGCGATGGGAAGATAAGAAATTTATTTTGAAGAATAATAATTGTTTATCTTTTCAGAAAAAGAGAACATACATGTCAAACTTTAACTATAATAATTTGGAATGGTTAACATGGTGCGAATGCCAAATTTATTGTAGCTTCTTTTCTTTCATGCCAACCAATTTTAATTTACATACTTCAGAATCACACGCACCAGAAATCCCTTCTATTTATCTGTAAATGAGCTTACCGAATCTCATCCCAATTTAGAAAAAGTGAATTTCGAAACAGTAATGTAAAAAGATGTCGTGTGCATAAAAAATAGAAATATCTGTTGCAAGTTTTTTTGCAGTACTTTTTATTCTTCATAATAATATATTATCTAACCATAATATGAACCGGAATTGTTTGGTTCTTTCTTCGCGGTAGTAAGAAAAATAAATAAGACAAGTATAGATGTACAAGATTATAAGTTTAAAGTTTATTAGTTCTTCAGATCAGGTATCTGGACAAAGCGAGTGTTTTCTGGCCCAAATTTTTTGAAAAACAGATCATTTAAAGGGTCAGTCTTCAATATTGGTACAATCTGGTTGTCATTTATGCGTACTTTAACTCTGCCATATTTATTATGATGATCCGCTATGCGAGCCGTCAGTGGCCACAAATGGCCATACAAAATTATTCCAATTATGAAATCCTTATTCGCCCCTACGAGATAAAAACCAGATGGTAAATACCGATGAGTTATTATTGACGGTAAACTTTCGTAATGATGTACATTAAATCGAATGAATAAAGGATGCACTGCATCCGCTTTATGTGGCCATGATAAATCTATAAAAAGAAAGTACATGCAGAAAATTAATGATTGTATTGATTGTTAAATGAATTAAGTAAATCACATTTTTTATTTCACACACGAAATTAATTGATTTATTACAGATAGATAAGAAATATTTTTATTGAAGGTTGGCCTTTTGGATGGGATAGTATTCAAATAAAAAGATCAACATTTAGGGCTAAATGTTTTGGGTAACGTTCTTCATTTTGAAAGTTTTCTTCAAGGATATGGCTCAATTTTCAGTACGTTTGGAGAAAAGAAATAATTTTTATCAGTTGATGGATTGATAATTATAAATAAATATACTATGAATAAAAACACACTTTAAATAGATGTATATTATTATTATTATTAGATATTTACCAATAGGATTGGGGAAAATCGAGATAATGAAGCACAGGATTCCAACAACGGTCTTCATTTTTTGGAAGCGAAGGAAAACCACATGTAAAGGTTATCGACAAGATCGTAACTAATGAATCGTTTTAAAGTGTTTTAGTGTCCATTGTACTAGTCGCTATCACATTCGTCGTTATAAGCTTTTTGAAATTCATTATACATTAATATCGTGAAAAAAACTTTTGATTGGTGGTATATGTATAATTTAGAGGTATCACACCAGTTATGACGCAATTAAAGAATTAGCAATTCGTTGCATAATGTGATAAGAGCTTATCTCTCGCTCAAACGGAAAAGGAAGATACATGTACAAATAGTCTACTTATCCAATGATTTTCAATGTGTTGACAGTAGCGTCAGATAAAGTAGAGCACCCAGTTGTCCTCTATTGCTGAAGATAGCGTCTGCTCTCTATTTACACAAGTTTTAACATAACGAATAAATGTTTCTGAAAAAGGCTTCTGTCTCACGTTAGTATTTCTTCAAACGGGACAATTTACAATGCAAAGCAACGTTCAGAGGAGTGCTAAATATTAATGAGTATGTACTAACATTTGCTTCAAGTTTAATTAATTTTTTAATCAAATGCCTTGCGTTATATTTGCACTAATATATGTAGTATTGAAGGTTTGTTTCGTCACTTCTTGAATATACAATTGAGATAATAGGACTCCCAATTCAATACCACTTATTTACGTCAATCTCGGCCTTGTAGAGTCGTTACAAATAAGTTTTACTTAACTGGAGGTCACTTCAAGTAAATTAAAAGAAAAATATTGATTTAACGGAAAATTCTTTTAATTTCGAGGGACAGTTAAACATTCCCGTCTGGAAATTAGAATTTCTGTCGTTCAATTCCTAGCGGAGAGAAGGAGAAGATCTTTTTTCAAACAAAAAGTTTGCATAATTTAAAAAAATTTTAACTCATTGCTCCATCTGGTATAAAAGGACTTAAAACATTTTATGTCATTCTCGAATGATAATACAGATCCTTGGAAAAATTTGACATGTAAAACCGGGCAAAATAAATCATGTAATTCTGAAAAAGGATTCTTCTTTCGATCTATCTAGTAGCTTTAAGAAAAAGCCCCCGACTGTTAATCGGCAGTTCTGTACTTCGATTCCCAGTGGTGCGACGGAGAAGATCTTTTTTCAACAAAAAATTATCATAATTTAAATTTTTTTAAATTAATTGCTTCATCTAGTTTGAAATGACGTTAGGAATTTCTGCCATTCTCGGATGATAGTACAGATTACTGGAAAAAATTAGCTGTAACACCGGGAGAAATAATGCGCGGATTTCAGAAAAAAGATTCTTCTTTCGATCTCTTTTCCTGTTGTTCGATTTCCATCGGAGCGAAGGAATTCAGATAATTTTCCTAATGTTAAAAATAATATTTCTTGTATCGATTTTATATCGGGCTACTTAGCCTGTTTTTAAGTAAAATTAAGTGTCCCGCGGTTTAAAAAAAAATACTATATTTATCTCGCGCTTCGCGCTCGATCATGTTTTTCCTTCGCACTACGCGCTCGGTCTTTGTACATTCCCCAGTCTCGTGCACAGATTTTTTAAAACTAAAGGTCAAAGGATTACCAACAGTAATGTAATAATTGTGAATTCTCTTTTGTTAAAGCTCCTTCAGATTTAACGCATACATTCTTTCACACATTCTTCGCACTCGAGTTTGACCCTCAGATTGCATATAATTTCCAAAAATGTATATTATTGCAAATTGTAACATGTATTGACATTAAAACAGACGCAGTTTCATTGTCTCGTTTAAAAAGTTGCACATGTTAAAAAAAATTTTTTATATAACATTTTAACGCAACTTCTGCCGTTTTTTTCAAAAACGGAACTTGCTCATTTCTAACGTTATTCTCACGAATTAAACTTTGAACATTTGATTTACAAAACAGCCTTATCGTTTTTTAACTTCTAAATTATATCCCTAACCTCAGTGACCCAGACTTTGTTAATTGAATTTTCTACCGCATCGTGTTCTACAACGCAGCTGCGGTGGCCTATTGCATTATCTTTAAATAATTTACAAAAAGAGTTTTTCTCCAAGGATCTAGGGTGACATTTATATATTTCAGATTCTATAAAATACTGCAAAATTGTTTAATGAAAAAATGTAATTTTTAGTTTTTTTATTATTTCGTAGGATTTTAAAATATCAATTTTCGATTTTTTAAGAAAACGTAAAAAGTTCGTATGATAAGCTTGTGGGTTATTTAGAAAGCAAAATTTTTTTTCTCCTAAAATTTTTCACATTGTCCGTTATTTTGCCTAAAATGTTTATTTTTGTGTGTTTTTGGGAATTTTGTAAATTCTATATCTCTGGTGATTGTTGGTTTTATTAAAAAAGTCATTAAGAGAAATTGTTCGAGTTTTTGAATAATATGGACATCCGTGCAAAGAATAATTTAATTTTTAAAAAAGTGGTCTCAAAAATATTCAAAATGCGCTCACTTTTTAAATTGTTTTATAAAATAGCTTCATCCAAAAAAGAGATACAAATTTGTTATAAATTATTGCATGAACATAATTTATTATTAATAAATTACTGGAATTGTCCGAAATTTGACAAAACACAACAATGAAGCATTCAATATTTTATCTTTTTACTATTTTTCAAGCAGCGTAATAGCTATTGATGTTATCTCTTTCAAAAATTGAAAGCTGATCTTTTGTTTAAAAAAACGGTTATGTGTATAAGAATGTTATACGTTTTATTAAATCACATGAATACTAAATAATACGAAATTGTAGCGAAAATAATTCACGTTTATTTAAATGAATTTATATGAATTCTGAATGTATAGAGTGACAGCCAAACTCGAAATTATTGAGTGAAACTGAAATAATTTCATACATACTTCAATTATAATCATGTTATAAAATTTCACATTATAATCTTAAAAGAATTAATTATCATAATATTTATTTTAATAACAATTGTAAAATAAATTAACTAATTTTAGCATATTTATCGTACATCATGTGATCAGAAATGTCGGTGTCATGTAGATTACATAGAGCAAATATTTAAATAATAAGTAATACATTTAACACATTTTCGAACAAATTTAAATAATTTTATTTTTAATTGAATAATCAGAAGAATGAATGATTTGAGATTAATATGTAAAATAAAAACCATTTTCAAACGCTAAAAATGGAACAACTTCGGATTACAATTTTCAAAAAAATAGATAATTTAAAATTCAGAGAAATAAAAATAGAATTAATTCTAACTAAAAGCATTTAAAATTGAGTAATTTAAAGGTAAAAACTTAAAAATTTTAATTAATTTGATTTTAAAGCGATCGAAATTTGACGATTTGATATTCAAAATTAAATTAAATATTTCGAAAAAAAGCTTCGAAAATTGTAGAAATATATTGTTTTATTAAATCAAATAAATATGTTTTGACATAATATATAATTGGATCAATTCTTCCGAAATAAAAAAAAACAAATTTACCTTTATTTTAAACGTTTATAATGGAACAATTTTAAATTATAAACATTTAATTGATTTTTTTTAATGTTCCAAATTAAATGTTATTGTAAGTCGGAAATATCAAAAATAATAAAATTAATACTCTCGAAACTTGAAACTAAAACAAATTCGAACATCATCTAAAAATAAAAAAATTAAGTTGAGAAGTATCGTGCTATTAAATCTTTTTTACACTACGACCCTTAAAAATTTCTATTTCTCAAAGTAAATTTAATCTTTTATAAATTATTCGTTTGTAAATTAAACATTTTTAAGTTAGAAATTGTACTTTTCTAAATTAAGGCAATTCAATTTTAGTCGCAAAAATTAAACTTATGATAGGAAACAATTGAAAATTAATCGTTTATCACGAAAGCGACCAATTCTACAAATAAAAACATAAATAAAAGATTAAAGAAACTATTAAATTGTTTAGTAGCAAATTTTTGTTCTTGTTTAACTGAGGTTCAAATGTCTAAATTCTTAGTCCATTGTTTAAACAGAAAAACTTCGGTCTTTGAATTTAAAGAATTATTCAATTTTAAAGGTTTAAAGTGCAAAATTTTCATATTATTTTTTTTAATTTAAAGAATTTAATGATTTATTAAACGCTGGTTCGTGGCGTTTTCAAGGCTTTTTTCTCACGTCCATGATTTGAGCCTTCAGTTAATGATCAGTGACGGCTATGACCCAAATCACGACTCTCCAAATCTTGCAGCTAACCGCGTTTTATTCAAATTTAGCAATAAATATTTACAACATTATTAACAATTTATTGCAAATAGCGGTATTTGTTCAAATCACTACAGATACCTCATCAATAGATATATTTTAAGATGAATCATTAAGTAAATATATTTAGTGGGACGATGGTCGTGGGGGCTAAAGCACAGACCTTGGACCCACTCTGTCGGCTTGCGGGTTCGATTCCCGCCTCGCACTCTGGAAGAGCCTCGGTGGCCCATGCGGTGAACACTAGCATAGCAAGGGAGTTTTTCATCTCCGGAAAGTCGTGGGACCGGTACCTCTAGAGAAAAAGGTTCTCTAAGTAATTTAGGCTGTTGCTCTTGGCGGTTCGGAACCCACCTTAAACTGTAGGTGCCCCTCCCACCACTAAAAAGGGTGTGGGAGGTGTGTTAAGGAATAGGAAGGAGGTGAAAGAAAAAAATGTAAACCCTTAGGGGACACATTAGAATCTTCCACAGATAAGTAAATATACTTGGTCATCCACATTAAAAAGGGCATTGTAGTCAGTTATATTTTATGAGATTTTCGCGTCTTTTAATGCCAGGGTCAAAATTATTATTTTTGGGTTTGAGCATGAATAAAACAACGACCTATACTTCCACGAGAATGAAAAGGCGTACCTGCAGTTCGGATAAGTCATCTATAATTTTCGCGAATCTTAAAAATGGGATTTAAAAAGCCTAAACGTTTGTGTTTTTTATGAGTATCCAATATTTACATCGGATGGCAAAATGGGTGATCAAAAGAGACTTTTTGAATCAAGGCCATTTGAGTTTAATTCCAAAGATTACGCAAAAGCGGTTTTCTGAAGTTCTATGTTCAAACATTTTCCGGCTACTGGTTGTTTAACCTAAAGGATTCATCTTGAGCTTAACATTCACGAAAATTACCAGCTATGTAAATATGTATGCAAGTCCACGCCAACTATAAGGACCTATTCATACGAAATGCGGACACCCATTTGTACTTTCTGAAATATGACATACTGCCAATTTATCTTTTCATGCAGTTAACATAATAAATAGTTATATTGTTAGCTTTCATTTTCTTGCGATAATAAGCACAGCTTTAGAAGAAGCTATACAATTTTTACACTATACAATTTTATTTTTTAGGTTTATCGTAGGCTAATTACTTTTTTTCACAAGTATCGTTCCAAGAATTTTTTTAGCAGATGTTAATAACAAAATGTACCTAAAAACTACGTTTAGCTTTGGCAAAAATTATTATTTTTCTAATTTTTAAAATGGGCTACCCTGCTGTCAGTACTTTCCATATAAACTTTTGAGTTGAATTTTTCGTATATTTTGACCCACCTAGTGTTCCCCAACAAAAATTATTTTTTAAATAACTAATCATTTAAACGATCACCAGTTTTAATTGGTTTAATCTTTTCGATATCATTGCCATTTATGCGTAGTTTGATTCTTCTATTTGCAGTCGAAATATCCGTTCACGTCGAAGCGATAAATTGACCCAAATGTATTACTAAGTTATATAGGCTATTTACAATTATTTACAACTATTTACAAATACTCTTATATCTATATCTTTATATATTCATTATATAATTGTAAATAAACCATTATTTACAATTATTTACGCTTCTCTTCTAAGCTTTCCCGTTATTTCTCATTCGCTCGTCTTGCCCCCACCAGCTCCTTCATCCACTGTTTCCCCAATCCATCCTCCCCTAGAATCTTTACCACATTCTCCTGCCAGCTCCTACATCCCTCCCGTACATGCTGCCATGTTTTTTCCTCCCATTCACATATTCTGGACTTTCTGTTTTTATTTTTGCTCAATACATTCCCTTCCTCACATCGTTTCCCAATCTAAATATTTCTATTCTGGGCCAATTTCTCTCGCCCTATTATTTTTCTATGCACTTTGGTACTCCTTCCTTTTTTATTATCTTATACCATTTATTATATTTTTATTCCTTAATCGCTTCCATCATTCTATTAATTGCCTTTCCCTCTCCTTTTTTCCAATTCTTCATAGTTTAATCCAGTCCCGTCTTCTATCTCTCTAGCTTTAAAGAACTCCCTCGTTTCTTCTTCTCATCTCGTTAATTTTGTCGCCCTGCCTCTACTCTCTTCTACATCCATCAAACACTTTTTAGCTAACTCCCCTTCTTTTCCCTCTCACAGCTTCTTCTCAAATTTCCATGTCCTCTTTTCTGCTCTAATACTTAATTTATCCCTTTGCGCTTCTTTTCTCACTATATAGCCCAGCGTCTTCCAGTCTACCCCTAGCGTCCACCTTAGCGTCTACCTTTCTTGTATACACCCCATTTCTTTTCTTTCCTTCAATCCCCATATCTGTGTTCCATACCCTAATACCGGACATACCAGCGTATCAAATAACCACATCCTTCTCCAAATGAGCTCTATGATCTCCATTTGTTTGCAAGGTATATCCCAAATATTTAAACTCTGTTACTTCTTGCAACTTTATTCCCTTCCATATTCCCGTCCATTCTTTCTTTTTGCCCATCCTTTTCTGAACCTCATTATCTTTTTCTTTTCTACAATAAATTCAACGTTTTTCCATTTAAGTATTTCTCTAATCCTATAATTAAGCCCGCCATTTCTTCTTCATCCTCTGTCATTAACATTATATCCTCTGCGTATGCCAGTGCATATATCTTTTCTTCCCCTATCCTAAATGCTCCCCAAACTTTTCTTCTTATTTCTTTTTCCAAATCTTATATTAATATATTAAATAAAAGTGGGCTTAGAGGACATCCCTGCCTTACTCCTTTGATCAACCAAAAACTAACTTCTACTTGCTCTCATACTTGTTCTATCTCTCGTCGGTCTAATAAGTCAAACGCTGCCTTTAGCTCCTCGAACATTGCTATTATTGCTACCTTTTCCCTGTTAATCCTCTTATTCACTAGATAGTTTATCATATATATATATATATATATATATATATATATATATATATATATATATATATATATATAT